>BSQZ01000062.1:817500-865000 GCA_033239005.1 Lamellibrachia satsuma | reverse complement strand
GAGCCTATTCAGAGCCGCGAGGCGATAGAACTTTCGTGTGACTATTTGCATAACAATGTTGTAGTAGTATACATACACGTTTGTAAAAATTTCATTCATATATATTATATGATAGTTTGAACATAGAAATGCTTTAAATGTCGTGCTGACACCTAGGAAAATCATGGACGGATTTGTTGTTGACATGGGTACATGTTTGTTTAGCGTCGACTTTGTCACACCAGTGTTAGTCTCCCCGCCGTAATTTCAGCAAACAACACTACAATGCATAATATTTCCTTTAATTCGCCCACTTGGCAAAAGTTATGAAACTCCATTCGCCATTTGACGGTTGCAACACTATTGGTAGGAGTTATAAATGTTATGGGCGCCCGATATAATCTAGAGACACTGCGTCCGAACATGCCCGACCAAGAACGACAAAGAGTTGCCTCTGTTCAACCAGCCAGAAAGCGATATGAATTATGCGTAAATAAATCATTCGTGTTGCGTGCGACGTGACTTACGCGTAACTCGGTCGAGCTGTTAGCGAGATAAGACCAGTATTAACCCCTACGTAACCTGTAGTCTTGTATGCCGCACAACGCCTCTGAATAGATCAGTCGATTGTTGTCACGAGAGGAGTTCCGCCTGTATGTTCTTTGAATAGTGTTTTATGTTTGTTTGTGTTTGCTTTGTGGAATAAGTGAACCGTGATTGTTGGGCTCGAGATTAGTAGAACTCCCGTTGTCCGGGTCCGATGGAAAAACCGGCGCCTCTTAACCAACCTCTCGGAGTTGACGGCACGTATTAATTGCGCAGAAATCACGAGTTTCTCTATGTGGCTGGTTTCTGTCTCAAGAGACAACGTCCAGCTTGTGGCGCCGTAGTCTTTGTGAGATGTTTCTTGGTGGCAGTG
This sequence comes from Lamellibrachia satsuma, assembly GCA_033239005.1. Lineage (NCBI taxonomy): Eukaryota > Metazoa > Annelida > Polychaeta > Sabellida > Siboglinidae > Lamellibrachia > Lamellibrachia satsuma. The sequence goes on along the minus strand of BSQZ01000062.1, from coordinate 864,102 downwards.
TCATGGCCGGTGGGGAGCAGGGCCCGTTTTTAGTATGTCTGTCCATATCCTATTAAATTATCTGAGGCCTAGTGTTAGAAATTTGTTTGGTCTGCCTACTATTCTGTCACTGTCGTGTCATGAGTAGTGTATCATAATCAGTTATCAACACACGTGTAGCTAGATACACGTTTTGTGTTTAATCAATGCATTCGAAATGTTAAAGTTAGTCTATATAGGTTGAACAAATGTGTAACACCTCAAGTCCTAATTACAACATGTCAGTGTATTTACAGCCTGTGAATTACGCGCATGTAAAGGCATGGTTCTGATTTTGCCAAAAACACCAAGTAGTAATGGATCAGAGGAAATAAAACAGCGGGACAGCTCATTTAGCTGTACATTTTGATAATCTTTCATTTGGTCAAAACTTGCTAATCATCTCGTGGTCTAAGCCAGGCTAACGTAGAAAGTTGTCGTGACAGAAAAACTTAGTAATGTCATAGTATTACCCACCCACTCACCCATCCACCCATGCACCCACCCACCCACCCACCCACCCACCCACATACATACATATACCGCCGTATGTATACATGCACACGTTGCCAAAGAGAATCAAAATGTCGTTGCCGCCACGCAGTAATAATGTAAACAGTTGAAAGTAACCTATGGTGATTATTCACTGTGGTGTGTCCAGCCACTGCGGTTACAGATATCGCACGATGTTGACAATCCGCGTCATTTGACATTAATTACGTGTGGCTTTCCTGACGACTGTCCGCCCCACGTCGAATCACATGAGTGCACGTGCACCCAGATGGACTTGTACAGTTTGTTTGTTTACACTTGCCTTGTCTGCTTCCTTCTCTGAAGCGCTTAATCGTGCCTCCCTGTGTGAGATTCTTTCATCTATTGTATTGGCATTAGTTGGTCATAAGTGGTCAGTTCGAGTTGGGTAGGGCCCGTATTCCTCCTCTCGTTCGTTCCATGTTACGTTTTCCTCCTCTCGTTCGTTCCATGTTACGTTTTCCTCCTCTCGTTCGTTCCATGTTACGTTTTCCTCCTCTCGTTCATTCCATGTTACGCGCGCCAAGTGCGGAAAGTTACGTACGACGCAGTGAAGCGAGACGTGCAGTGAAGCGAGACGTACTGTACCTTTCCATTGTTCACCGTCAATTACGTCTGTCTTTGTACTATTATTTGAAAGACACAATGAAAGTCCCGAAAGCGCACCTGTTCCCTAAGGCGCACCACTGTGGTAGGGTATCTTCCCCTGGACATCACCCCCCCAGGTATCTTCCCCCTACCCTGGATATCTTACATTTATAAATGTGTGTGTATGTCTTTTCTTATGCAAGAAAAGAAAACATGAGCCAGACTAATATATAGTATATGTTATCCTGTAAGAAAATTGTGTGTTTATATTTTGTTACGTTATAAACTTACGAATGAATGAATGAATGAAGTGATTCCTGAGTTAATAATGATAAGTCTCTCATCAAGACACTGAGTTAATCATGATCAGCCACCTCAACAACAAAACACACAGCTCTCTTCTGATGGCACTGAGTTAATAATGGTCGACTGCCTCAACAACACACAGCTCTCGTCTCAAGGCACTGAGGTGTCTAATCCTCGGATCTGTTGCTCAGCATGGTTCCACCCCGTTGTTATCAATACAAGTTTCAAGGACCTGCCTTTGTTTATCGGCTTAGGCACGTTGCCAATGTGTCCTCGCAGTATAGTTTATTAATCTTTGATTTATTTAGTTGGATAACCACCCACAATACACAATAACTAAATCCTTTCACCCACTTCACAGAAAAAAATAATCGTTTGATATCCTAGGGCATAATCCCCCTGGGGGAAGCTATCGGGGGAGGGGGGGTGAGCTATACTGTCACATCACCACTGCCCTGGCGGGCCACAGTGAAGTCATGCATAGGCTAAAGACAAGACAACCGTTTTTTTAGAACGAATGTCAGCAAGTTTTTGACCGTGTTTGACATAAAACTCCATTCTCAGTTGATTTAGCCTATCGCAAATCCGGTTTGTTGATGCCCAAATATCATACATAGTGTGTGAATAGTAACATCCGCAGTCGATTTAATGAAAACAAATTCGCATTGACTTATATAATATGAAGTTAATGCATAGCATAGGCCCTTTGTAGCTCGATGCCGATTTTAACGGCGACATTTGTTCTGTGTAATACTGTACCTTTATTGATTACGTAGGCTACGTATAGAGCCTTCAAGTTATGGCAATGCCCATCCAGGGTACACCATGTAACCACACGCCCAGGGTCTAGTGTTGATAATGTACACCCAGGATAACTCCCCCACGTATGACACAGAAGCTGACATCACCCAGTGACTGTCGTCTTGTGCGTCATGCGTAACAATTACCCGACGTGCGGGTATCTTCCGACGCTCAGCTCGGCTATTATAGGATGGACCGAAATCACCCGATCCTTGGCACACGATGCTTGGTCATCGCTTTGTTAGAAAACGAAACGAATGTTTGATTACGGCCAACGACGAACAAGCAGTGTTTATTTCAGCGATCAGGGGGCGGGGCACTAGATGACGTGCGGGTTCATGTCACACGAATGAAAAGCTGGTGATTTTGAGACGGCACCTTCTTTTGGCAATGTTTTTCTCCCTGAAGAATATCCTTTGAACAGGGGTGGGGAGGCGGGCGGGCGCGAGTAAGTTCAGCGGTCACGCTCGAGTGCTTTAGCCGTGGTCGTCTCCCTACTTTCCCAGGGTGTTAACCAGCCGCATCGACAGTCGGCGTTTACAGGAAACAGGAAATATTTATTCGTCCCAAAGACAACAAAACAGAGTATTCAACACAAAAAGCATACAATATATTACGTATATGTCGACATGATAAAACGAAGTGGTAAGAATATAGAGTGTCTTATAAGGGACGGGAGACTCATACTAAGATTAAAAAATAATCGCTGTCGTAGGAGCCACACTGTCGATTAATTTCAACCGTTTTTAAATTAAAAAAAGGAAAACCTCTATAGATATTAATGCATACTTACTGAGTGAACCAAATTAATATAGATATGTCTGTATATTACAAATGCCAAGTTTAGCAGGATTTGTGACGTCAGCGTTATTATTTCTAACACCACAACTATGGAAGCCCACTAACAAGTGACCTCACACACGTGTTCGACGCAAATGTGTTAAATAACTCGTCAGTGCGCAACGCTCAGTGTATCTCTCTGTCAAGGAGAATGTTGCCCCGAAGAGCTTAGCCCAGTTCTCGGTTGCTGTGTCTGTGTGGTTCGTATCAATATCGTTGACGCTATATATGTGGGGGGGGGTCGCGCTTGGTTGGTATGTGCTATTTGCGGAGGTACAGTTTGGCTTGGCCCGTGCTGTCCTCGAGTCTTCTTTTTCAAACACGCCTGACCCTGTATTAGCCGCTCAGTATATTTAGCTGTGCATAACATGTGGCTGCAGTACCTTCGAGCTAAGGGGGGGGGACTGATGCGAGACAGTGGGGGGTGTAGCGCTAGTTCGGGTCTTCATTAGTTACAATATGTCGCATTTACCTAGTTTAGCAGTTAGTGTAGGATCTGCAATGGTGCACCTTGTCTCTGGTGCGTGCTGGAGCGTGGCTGAGTCGTCGTCGTTCATTGTCGTTCGTTGTCAGTCAGGTTGACGTGACAACGAACTCACCACCGTTGTTCCAGTTGTCCAGTTGTTGGGGGCAACGCCTTAGTTGGACAAACATACGTTGTTTCCGAGCAACCATTAATTCCGACTGTCGCTGACTCACTGTACAGTGAGATGGCGAGTTGGTTTTGGATGGCCATTCTGTTCACGCGAAAATATGCGTAACCGGAAAGTTGATTCGCAGCCAGTCTATTCAAATGTGTTGAGGTTTCAACGGCTTGGATTAGAGTTGGGTTTGGTTCAAGTAAGGATTAGGGAGAGTTGCGACACGCTGGTCTGAAAAGGCGTTGCGCTCCACCAACAAGGGCTGCAGTGGAAATACCTCTGTGTACTGCGTTCTTCCGTCTCAGTACGTCGCACAACAGAAATGTCATCACGTGTATACATTGAACACTGTTTGTATACCACTCATAAAGGCAATGAAGGATAACAAATCACCGGGAGTGGATGGGATTCCTCCAAAATTACTAATGGAAACAGTAGATCAAATCAGTATACCACTTGCAAGAGTATTCAACTTGTCATTAAAAGAGGGAGTTGTTCCGTTTGAATGGAAAGAAGCAAACATCATACCATTATTTAAAAAGGGTTCGAGAAATAAGTCAGAGAATTACAGACCAGTGAGTTTAACGTCAGTGATTTGTAAATTATTAGAAAGGTTAATTAAAGACCATATGGTGGACTTCCTCGTTAAGCATAAATTATTAAATTCATCTCAACATGGATTCCTTAAAGCGAGATCATGCTTAACAAATATGTTATGTTTTTTGGAAGAAATCACTAAGTGGATAGACGTGGGATCGCCAGTAGATATTGTCTACTTAGATTTTCAAAAAGCTTTTGACAAAGTGCCACATCAAAGATTGCTACTTAAATTAACAGCCCATGGTATCGGGGATAGCATAACTGACTGGATAGAACAATGGCTGGCTGACAGAAGACAACGAGTTGTAGTAGATGGAGAAGTTTCAAATTGGAAATCGGTTTTGAGTGGGGTACCTCAAGGATCAGTATTAGGACCAGTATTATTCTTAATTTATATCAATGACTTGGACGACAGTATAACAAGTAACGTACTGAAATTTGCGGATGACACAAAACTGTTTAGAAGGGTTAATACTGATGGTGATAAACAACATTTACAAAACGATCTAGACAGATTAGTGAAATGGTCTGAGAAATGGCAGATGCTATTCAATTTTGGGAAATGTAAATGCCTACATACAGGACATGGGAACTTGAATGTAAACTATAAAATGGGAGATACTGTTCTGGGTACTACTGTAAAAGAAAATGACTTAGGAGTTACAATAAGCGCTGATATGAAAGTTTCAGAGCAGTGTGGTATTGCAGCTTCAAAGGGTAATCAAATTCTTGGATTGATCAGAAGAAGCATAACATACAAGGGAAAAAAGTTAATTATACCTCTTTATAAAGCAATAGTTAGACCTCATTTAGAATACTGTATACAAGCATGGAGACCATATCGTAAGAAGGATATAGATACGCTTGAACGCATACAAAGGAGAGCAACTAAAATGATTCCAGAACTTAGAGACCTTAGTTATGAAGAACGCCTGAAAGAATGTGGTTTAACAACTCTAGAGACAAGGAGGTTAAGAGGAGATCAGATTGAAGTTTTTAAGATATTGAATGGGTATGAAAATATTGATAGAAATATGTTTTTCTCACTCAACAAGGATAGCAGAACTAGAGGACATGAGGTAAAATTAGTAAAGGATCAATGTAGATTGGACATCAGGAAGCACTCGTTCTCACAGAGGACAATAAATGAATGGAACAAATTGTCTACAGATTGTGTAACTGCTAGCAGCGTGAATATGTTTAAAAACAAGGTTGACACATATATCAGGAGGGCGGGTTATTAGTAGGTGAACATTGTTGGACTCTCGATAAACCAATGGCTTCCTTGTCCACTTGCCATCTGGGCCTTTGGCTTGGATGGCAAATCTTGTTAAATCTTGTTAAATCACTCCTCCTTGTACGTATCACTCAGTCTGACCGCGCATCCGTGGTCAGTCGCATCATCATTTTCGGCCTTGTTCGGTCTTGGGGCGCTAGGCCCATTCTTACACTCACTTTTCCGACCATCAAATGTCGTTTCGCCTTGCAACATGGCCAACTATATGATTAACCTCTTTGGACGTTTCAGTTCTCTTAATACCATTGTGGACAGCGTCGTTTTATGATAATGTGTCGGGAGTTAGTTTAGGACACCCTGTGACGGGCAGGATGAGTTCAGGAAATATTGCTATGGAGAGTTAGGACAACAGAAGTAGGCAGTATAAGGAGAAGCGGAATATCAAAATGAAGAAGGCGCGGCCGCGTGATGGGAGATCTAGAACAGGCTTGGGTGGGGAGTACAGATAGGAAGCGAATGACAGAACTGGCGTCCCAGTCCCTAGGGGAAAAGAGGGAAGAATAAACACAAAACCTGGCGTCGCCTCTGTAACGTCGACAACTGCACAGTTTATTCGGTATTCGCGGAATACCATTTTATTTGCAACTCTATCATCACTGTAACGTTAACCGTGACGCACCAGGACGATGCGAGTTGTGATTTGTGTGACGTCATTTTGTTTTCGTTCGGGGTAACGTCGCTCATTGACGTCAACATCTCGCTAGGGTGATCGGTGACTAAATTCGTGACTGTAGCCCAGTACTGACTCATCTAACAAGTCAATTTAGGGAAATGTCGTGTTATAATTGTTTCAATCGAAAATGTATTAAATTGCTGTAATTTGTAAACAGTGAACACAACATTCACATGGCTGATGTCTTAACGCAGAAAACAACCCGCGAAATGTATTCTACGAGAGGTGCAATTGAAACCGATTTAAGTTGCACATCAGGCAGCGGGGTATGCATGCTGGCTTGCTGGTGATTTAAAATAAATATGTTTTCTGGGGTATCTGACGGGTTGACTTAGACATTAACCACTGGTAATACGAGGTGAGTAGAAGAAACGACCTGGCCGTGTGTCAACCAATGGACAGTGACGTCAGACGAGGGCCGGGAGATGGCCGACTGATACCGTCTGAGTTGACTCACACCGATCCCACCACTAATCGAAACAGCGATGCAGACCTGACACGATAATACGAGACAAGACGACGCAGTGACCCGATTCGTGGTTCCACTCTGATGCACGGTCGGCAACTTCAAAGTTCTTTCAAGTATACCGCAAAGTATATAATACATTTCGGTAAACTGGATTAGCTGAATTGTGTTTGCGCAGACACAAATGGTGTATTCGTGGTATAGTGTCCTTCGCAATCCATTGACGTCCTGCGTAGTCTCTCTGTGTGGCGAAACGCGTCTGTTTACAGTCCCGGTCATGAACACGTGACTACACGGCTATTTGTACAGGTACCATGACTTGCTCGTGAGACAACCCCCCCCCCCACTGTTGTGTACAAACACAAAGCGACACTGAAGCTCGCTGTCAACAAATATTTGAAAACCGAGACATTGCCATAGTCAATCGGCTTAATGGACTGTACCGAATGACCTATTGATTTGCTAGAACCATGACTCAAGTAGTCGTGGTGTATAAACGATCAAGCGTCCACACAGAGACAGACCCCAATGGTCCAAATGTGCTGACGTCATCATCGACAAGTCTGTCCCAGTCATTTGAAGAGCAGCATCATTCTCTTGTCTCAGCGGGCTCCTCTGTCTTGTGCCAGACACATGTATGACCGGCGATGTAAAAGTTATGCCGTGTCTACCGCAACTGGAATTAGACGGCGCATCCTTCAATCTTAGTTGCGACTGAACAAAGAAAAGTTTGTCACGTTCCGCGTGTTTATTAGGTAATATGATCTCTTATTATTGCGACGGGCTGCGAGAGGGGATATTGCGCTCAATCCCGTCACTGTCATTGTGCGCGCCTTCGAACAGCGCCGTTATCAGCAGCAGATGCAGGCGCTAATGCCCCTTAAAGTCGCCGGCGACGCTACTAGTGCGCAAAAGCCAAGATGCGCCATTTTGTCGGTGAGCGGACGACATATGTGGTAGGTTTTTCTGAGTTCCGTAGAACTTGAGAATTGTTTTCAACGGGTGCTTGCATTTCGTTATGCTCTCGATTTCCAAAGTTCTTTTATTCACAGATCTCGCTGATTGTTCGCACTTGCGCCTGATCATTGGAGTGTTTCATTTATGCTAATTTGGCTATGCGTAAGCGTTTAGAATTCTGGCAAATTCTGTTTGCAAGATTTCAAGTGTTGCATGTGTTTATTTATTTGTGATATACACATCAGTTGGACCGGACAAAAAGAATGTTCTCACACGAGCTCAACAAGCATATCTCCAAAGTCCGAATGGTGGCTGCTTCCGCAAGATTCCACGCACCTAGGACGGGCGGGTTGGCGGACGACTAGACTAACAGAAAACAGATTTTTGTGGACAAACTGCACTGTGCAGTTTGTGCAGTTTGCGCATTTGTGGACGCAGGTGGAGCCTAGTAGTCTGGTGACACAGGCGCCCGTCGTTCCTATAGGTAGATGCAGAGGGCTCGTCTCGTCGTCCACTTTCTTTGTAATTCGTCGTCGAACCAACGACGCCTACGCCTCCGTCGCTGGACACACGTAGTCCGTCGTATTAGCGCGGTCAACTTTTGCATGCACACGTCACAGGTACCTGTCATTCATGAATACACGAGTCGTCCAACGCAAGTGCTTAAATACGCTGTGTTCACGTTTGCAGGCAGCAGTCTCGGGAGCCTTGAGAACTCGGCGGACGTCTAGCGGTCAGCAGTGAGCACCATGGTGGTTCCATCAGCGCCGCCGTACCCCGACAGTGAGACGGACAACAGAAGCGAGTCCGGGATGGTGGCGTCGTCGTACAACAGCGGAACCAACAACCTCGACAAGCCGGGTAGGTGCACCGCTTTATTTGCCTTTGCCTCCCCCCGCGGGGACGTGTGCCCCCGGGCACATCTGCGTCCCAGGGTAGGGTGGGGGTGGGTCGCCCGAAAACTGTAAATGTTTTCACGCTATCCATGATACTCTTCGCAGTCTAAAGGTCTTGAAGGGGCGCGCCGCCACAACGAGTTGACGTCGTACAATGGACTCCGCTTAATAGAATCACGGACAACAAAATCATCCGCTTAGTAGAATCAAAATTTCAAGTATATTGGCAGCTAGGGACGGAATCATTCTCCATTCACCATGTATTAAAATTCACTGCTTACGTGAATCAGCCGCTTAACTGAATCACTATTAAGCGGCGTCCGCAGCGTTTTAAAATATATATTTGCTCAAAGTATGGCGACGGGGCGTGCCTTCTCAGGGTGGACAGAATCACGATTTACCATGACGGGGCGCTAGTCCGCGCGTCTGTCCTGGGGCGCAAGAACAAACATCGCCCCAGACATGCCGCGGGTGCTTACGTCAGGCGTGGACAGCAACACATAATAAACTACACGCGCCAATCTTCAGGGGAACTCATGCGTTAGACTGGATGTGTAATCATATTGTTGTGGCCTTTGCTAGACTGATTCTCGACTTGCGTCGAAGAAAATGTTGGGATATACATTAGGCAGTGTGTTGTGCACACTTTCATGTGGCGCATGATGATGTTAATCTACGTGGCATCGATCGGAACACGAACTAGAATGTCGATCGATGTTTCCACAGGAAATCTGCTGATCCGTGTGCTAGTCGCGCCACGTAGCGTCTTATATGGAACCATGGTATGCATGTATCTAGCAACAGACGGCGCCAGCATCGCATATAGTCGTCCGTTAAAGGTGCTCAATCAATTAAATTTTTTGCTAGTCTCATTTCAAATTAAGTTTGCGAAAAACGAAACCTACCTAGTATCCACTGCAACATGTTAGCTCGTTTGCGCAACTTTTGTATGTAGTTTTTTTGTGTTAAATCATCAGACTAACTATTAAATTAGTTAATGCTTGTTCAAGCATTTACTGAAGTGAAAATCGAAATGCTGAAAAATCACGATTTTGTTCCTTGCATAATTTGTAATTTGATCATGTGATCGGCAAGTGGATGGAAGTCACGCCCATTAGCACTGACCCACACAGTGTGTACCATTTTTTTAATATCAACTATTTTGATCCTTACCAGATCAAACGAATAAAGTCAATTCTTTCGATGAGTTGAAAAAAATAGGCATTTTTTTGTTAAATCGACTGCGGATGTTACTATTCACACACTACATGTGTGGACACCAATTAACTGGATTTGTGATAGGCTAAATCAGTTAAAGAAACATTTAAAATAAAATATCCCACTCCTTGCATACTTTTGTGCGAAAGCGTATTGCTGCCATGGATAGAAAAGATAAGTCGAAATTTCGACTTAGTACTTTTTCGACTCATGGCAACTGATGAATAAACAGTTCGATATATTGCGAACAGTAGTGTATGTGTGTGCGTGCGTGCGTGCGTGCGTGCGTGCGTGCGTGCGTGAGTGCGTCCGTATATGATCAAATCACAGGTACCTATGATAATCTACATACTCTGTCATAGTCTGACATAGACGCGATATACACGAGCCTATGTCTACCGTACGTGGCGTCACAGACTCGCCCGACGACCCCCGACACATCCGATATACGCGTTACTTTCCCAGGTTCGAGCGGATGCGGGTTTTGCCGGAGTGGGCTCGCGTGGGTGCTTCTCTTGCCCGCTGGCTGACGTAAAAAAAAACCAGAGGGTGCATTTGTTTGACATGTACGCCCCATATGTCTGAGGGAAAAACAACGGAACATGGGAATTTGGGGTTTCCGGGAACAGCTACGTGGGGTTGCGACAGACACAGAGGATTCCAACGGTCCCAGAACCTGATTGGTGGAGATTTTTTTCGGTCAGCGCGTAAAACGATGCGTATATGCAGAGACGTCGTAGAAACGTCGCAAATGTCATACTTTTGAGATCCTTGGAATTAGCGTGAAATTACTCGATGAATGTTACATGGCGACAATGACCCTTTATGTCGACGAGGTCCATCGCCGAAACCTCCTTATTTTACGGACCTAAGGTAAACATTTATGCAAATGTTGACATTAGGTCCGGCGATGAAACAACTGTGGCTTGGGCTGTTTGAGTTGCACCTGCTTAACTACGGAAGGACGTGACTTTGGGGCAGGAACAGGCATCGGTGACCGATCGGTTTATTTTCAGATATACTCCAGAACCTTCAGTATAACCACGAGGAGAAGCAGATATACACTAAAGACAAAGTGGAGAAAGACGAAAGGTACGTTGCATATTTTACACTGCTCTGTAACTATTGCGGGTAAGTTTTTGTAAAGACATTTTATTGTGTCTTACACAAATAAGTTACACAGTATTTTATTAGAATGCATGATAACGTTGCACAAGCAACGACGTAATCGCATATTTTAGTGACTGAAATGCGGCCGTACGCTCAGATGGTGGAAAATCGAGACAGCCAAAACATGAATTTGGTGGCACACTCGAGGCGTCGGATGTGTGTAGTGAAACAGGAAATGTCAGCCGCAAGAAATAAAACATGTCACCGGAAGAGGTTCCGTGACAGACAACCCAAAATTTCGAGAAGAGAATTTGACTTGAAGTATTGTTTTAATGATCATCGCCGTATAGCACTGTGCGTGGATGCCAGCTGAAACACATCTGGGCTGAACGGACTTATTCAATGAACGTTACTAAAAACAGGACGGTATATGCCCGGAGGGGGTGGGTGGGGTAACAAGCAAGCTCCGATGGTGTATATTGAGAACCCCCGTGGCCTGCGCATTGGTAGAGAGAGAATGCCACGTTTCGGTTTAAACTCGTCACCCGCCGTCCGAACCGATTATAACGTCGAGAGCCACGTTACGCAATCGTTTACGGCAACAAACTAACCGCGTTCCCAGGCGTTGTTAAACAGCGACGGAGCCTCAGAATGTGCACGCCGTGCGAGGTCGGTGGACGTTGGCTGGCCAATATGAAGTTCGACGCGTTCAGGTGTGTAGCAACTGGGAACGGTTAGCAGATTAATTTCCCACGTTTTACCCCAGCTCTCGTCGGCGGAAGAAATCAGGGGTAACGTTTCGGACAGTAATATGTTCCATTGCGCAGTGGGTGGCAGTTTAGGGTGGACGTTAAGAATAATGCAACAAAACCATGGACGTGTGTATTTCTTTACATGATGCGCATGAGGTGTATTTTTGGCTAGCTTCACTCTTGTTATTAAACAAAAAGAATTATACGCCGCGTTTACAAGACGATCCAAACCAGATTTCTGTCGCGCATGTCATCTTGTATCATTTCGACGGCGATTATTTACTGTGACACTTGCCGATTTCCGTTCACTGTTCACATTACCCTTGTAAAAGTGGCGCAGGTGTAACAATTTTCCAAATGTGAGAACCTGGAAAATGTGCATTGTCAGGCATAACAATGATATGTGAACCGTCCACCGCAGATACCGTTACGTTTGAAAGGCGCTATTGATAACGTTCACCAACCAATGCAAGTTTGAACAAATCTAGCGTTTTGGTTGAACACGTGTGTCGTCATGCGATCACTCGTGCCCACCTCGGTTTGGTTGAACACGTGTGTAGTCATGCGAACACTCGTGCCCACCTCGGTTTGGTTGAACACCTGTGTCGTCATGCGATCACTCGTGCCCACCTCGTTTTGGTTGGACACGTGTGTCGTCATGCGATCACTCGTGCCCACCTCGTTTTCGCTATTATGAAGATACAGTATGTGCACCAACCTTGCACAATGGCCATTGACAAAGCATAGTTTGTTAGTGATATGTGGACTGTGTAAATTATTAAACATTTTGGGTGCAAAATCGCATTTTACCACCTTTTCCAACGCCACAATATTCAGATTTAACTTGCTTCAAGCGCCGTATTTCCCCGTTCGCGTTGTCATGATAATTGCTAAAACTCAGCTTCAAAGTCATTTTTGAAGCCAGATAAAAATATAAAATAGGCAACTTCAGGTCTTGTGAAGCAACAGGTATTTATCTAGTATCGCTCACCAATTACCATCGCTCACATTTAGGGATATGCCATTCGAACGTCGGAAAGGTGATGAAATGCGTTTCTTACGTGCATAATGTTTAATAGTGTACACATACCAAAATTATATATGCATTGTGCATGGTTGCTGTGTATGTTGTATATTTATAATGACATAATTGAGGTGGGCCCGGATTCTAGACAAGTACCGCCACGCGTTCCAGTAGCGGGAGATATTCGATGTGTGGTGTTGTGACGTTGGCGTTGCCTCTGTTGCAGGAAAAACATTGCCGTGGAAGAGAACGACATCCCACCCGACGACTCGAAGGTTCCCCGGAAGCCGGAGAGCAGCGCCGACAGGCGGGTGAGGCGGCGACGACGAATGAAAAGAGGTGAGTGGCCAGGCAGTCGCTAGATGGCGCTTGGCATTGTGCTAGCCTCGATAATCCAGGCTCCGTGCTGTGGCGCCACCGTTTGTCGCACACATCTTGATGCAACGCCTGGATGCAATGTGGACTTTTCATTGTGACGGAAATTATGTATGCTGGGCGCATACATAATTAGCTAATTACGATGTCATCCGGGCATTTGGCTAATTCATAAAATAAGAGTGAACTTTTATCAGTGTATACGATGCAATTCGAATTAACTTTAAACGTTAATGATATTGACACAACTGTCTGATGATATTGACACAACTGTCAGACTGACAAGTTAAATCAGGCAAAACATTTTTAGTGTAACATCTCGATAATGAAACTGATTGGCTGCTTCACGGGAACGCCGACAAAAAATGGAGTGGTGACAGTGGGTAACAACGAGGCCACGTCTCCCCGGCCAGACTCTCTTCTTGGCGAATTCACGAAGGCGGGCGAGAGTCGGATTAGCGAGACTACTTGTGTCCGTATCCGCAGTATTACCATATACAGTGGAAACTCGTTAATCCGGACACCTTAGTCTCCGGATTAACAAGTTTTCCGAATAAACGGATCATACAACTAACGTGTGTATATTAGCGTTTGGAAATTCCGTTCCCGTAAAATGATATCCGGATGCCGAGGTTTTCGGATTATCGGCGTCCGGATTAACGAAGATCCACTCTACCCGGGGCGGGTCCGGTATTTAGCCGGCAGGGTCGCGTGGTTGTGACAGTCAACCATAACAGCGGTGCTTCGAACAAACAAATATGTTTAGCTATTTATTTTATAGGGAAGAACCTGATAAATGTATAAAGAACAATGCCTGATATTTGCGAGGCCTACATATGATGTGCGTCCGTAGAAGAACGACCATTATTACTATTATCGATATCCCCGACCACTGTTTTATTATATATCGTCTTCTTGTTTGCAGTATTCGCGATCTTCGGCTGGGTGTTCTGCTGTCCGTTCATGACTCTGGGCCTGGCGAGACGAGAGCGTCCCGTGGACGACGACGATCTACGAGACGACCCGTGTCTGCCGTGCGTGTACGACTCGAACCCCGAGCTGCGCAGGTAGCACGGCGTCCCGTGCAGCCGGCGCCCGCGACGACTGGCCCGGCCAGCGGACGTGGGCGGTTCGAGTGCGTACGCAGTGAAAACAGACAGTACACGCACTAGAATGCAGTGCTGGTGTAACGACGTAGTGCTAGTGCAATAAACAGTAGGGCGGCGCGGTCTGCGAGGAAACACTGCCGGCGTATGTTGATATCGAGTTTGTGCGAGACAGAGTTAGCCACCACTACGGTGTCAGCGGAAGGACGACACAGCGGTGACGTCATTGGCACAACGGTCATTTTGAGTACTGTTCATGCCGTTCACATGGGTACAAAGACGCCCATGCCAGCAATAGTATCAACACCGCTTGAACATGGCACGACCAACGGGCCACAGGCCCACGGTACGAACCAGGGCAACAAAATGCAGAATGAACTCGCCAGTGTAGATTGCACGGCGTCCAACGCCTAATTGTAAACATTGCTTGTTCTTACTCTGCAATGTAAAGCGCTTGAGTTGTGAGTCTCAGCATGATTCGCTAGTCTAGAGAAAATAACGTTTGGGCAGGTAGAGACATGTTGGTAGTTGGTAGTTAAAGCCTGGCCGCCTGTGTGTCTCCCTGCTAGGCAAGAGCTGATGTTGAATGAGTCATTGTTTACCTGATTAGTGCAACATGCGGCTGTGGCAGAATTGACAGTCGGATGACGTTAAAACAGTTTCTTGTAGCACAAAAATAATGTCGGCCTACCACAGTAGTTGGACAACGTTTGACATCTGCTATTTGGCCTAGCCAGGTAAACAACGACTTCATCAGCGCATACTAGGCTTATATACACTTTCTGTCCCGATCGAACATACACTGTAAGGTATAGTTGGTTTATTGTAGCGTTCTTTGGTGCTTAGAGCCTAGATAACTAGTATTTATTTCCTAACAGTTCCGCCACGTTCTCCGTAATGGCGGATGGTTCAACGGACCACGCCTGTCGCAAGGCGGCGCCACCAGTGTTGTTCGCAGGCTCCATCTATTAGTATTAGCTTGTCTGGAATCTTACCGTGACCAAAGACAAATGACTGGTTTCATACTTATTTATTGTCTTATATAAAACATCATGTAACGCTGTTACCCGGTGGCCGTGTTTTATTCGAGATCTTAATTTCGATTATTCGAGATCTTAATGCTAAGATATTACCAATTTGTTTGGCTACGTGTTTGATGTTTATAACCGTTTCATCCATGTTAATGTCGTGTTGTTTTGTTGCCGTGCGGACCCGGGGATCGTGGTACTGTGCCGTTTATAGGTATAATATAGGTCGCGTTAGCTTGAGTTTTGTTCTACTGTCTGTGCCGTCGAACGAGTTGTAATCTTTACGTCGATCTGTTGATTTATGATCAAAAAAACAGCTGTTTCGGTTCGGTCGCGATGACAACTTTTGTGATAACCTGAAGTAAGTATTGTGTTGGAATTGGAAAACGAATTTTATGTGAATGTACAATTGTTGTTAAGTTATATTTGACAGTTTCCCGGGTCGTCTTTTATGAATGATGCACAACCGTTTGCTTTAAAATTTAACTGTGAGATAAACTTGAATTCGTAAAGTCTGAGAAATGGTTAATTGAAGTACGAACCTAAAGAATTTGTATATATAGGTGTCTGCTTCCGTGAGCGCGTTGGTGGTGCTACGTACCGCGTGGTATCATCTTCAAGCCCCTGTTGATGCGTTGCTCCATCAACGCGTCTACGATGTCCACAGTTATTTTTACGGCGTCGTGCTATTTGTTGCTCGTATTTATTGTTTCTCGTTGTGTTTTATGCGTTGTGTTTCATGCAAGCGTTTAGCTAAGGTTTCGCGTGGGCATTGTTAATAGGTCGCGTTACGTTTATTTGCGTGTGCTATCGTTTATAGTTCTACATTGCACTGTACTGGTGAAAGATCACTATTTATTTCACTCCTGCTTTTCAAGATATTAAATAAGAATGAGCTGACACGTAAAACTGTACTTGTGGACAAACGTGAGCCCGGTCTACGTTCGGAAAATAAATAGTGATCTTACCCCCACAGTTTTGGACAGCTTTGCATCGAGAGTCACGTTAAGATAGGTGCCAGTTGACTTGTGTTACCATTTAAGCATGTCAGAAATGTTTATCACGGTTTAAATTGTGAAATTTCAGAACACTTCTCGTTGAACAAAATGTGTTACGTTTGCAAACATTTTTACATGTGGACTTAATATATTCGACGTCGATTTTGTGTCTTAAGTACTTTTCTGTGATGTTGTCTTCAATGTCATCTTAAATGGAACGTACAACGATTTTCATTGGTTCACTTTACGTAGCTAGGTGGGGGTTTCGTATAATTAAAATGCCCCGATTTTTCTATTTCAACGTACATCTAAGTTAACAATATTATAGTTCATGTTTGACTCTTGATTGCTGTAGTCTGTTTATCGTCAGAAATGGTATAAAACTGGAATTTGAAAGACCAGTAAATCTTCTCCTTCAAATGTGAAGATTTATTGGTCCGACTTTTTAATGCCGTAAAGCGGTCTCTAGATATGTCGTAAACTGGCATATTTTATTTCATCGCCAAATCGTGTATTGTATTTTAAGAACATATTAAAATATGACAAATCACTGTTATTTTCAACCAACCCAGATGCTATAAATGCTAAGACATTGTAAACAAAACAGCATCGTAACGTGCTGTACAACTGTAGTTCAGTTAACCAATGAACATCGTTGTACATTCAGTTGAATGGTTTTCAACATACACTATAGTCTCCTGGTCAACAGCACTCAGTGCGTGTATCTTAGTGCTATGTATCTTAGTGCTATGTACCTTAGTGCTATGTATCTTAGTGCTATGCCGTCTGCTGTTGTATCTACAGCGTTGGTTTATTTATTTCTTTGTGCTGTTTATAATGTCAAGAAGCTGAGCTTGCGTGTTTTATCGTTTACATTTTTCTTACCGTTCGTGCACTGTGAACATCATGTACGAAAATATACAATTTCTGTGCGGAGACTGCAAATAAAACTCATTAAAAAAATCTTTACAAACATATTGGTGTCGACGTTGGTACGAATTTATATGCATTAGAATTAACTTTAAGTAAGTAGTAAGTAAGTAGTAGACTTGACTTTAAGTAAGTAATAAGTAAGTAGTAGACTTGACTTTAAGTAAGTAATAATTAAGCAGTAGACTTGACTTTAAGTAAGTAATAAGTAAGTAGTATACTTGACTTTGCGTGCGTCGTTGCATTCATTCCCGTGAGCGCAAGACGGGAAATCAAAGAGGGCGCCACCACGGGATGATAGGTGGTTTATTTCGCGGTGGCTGCATCAAATGGCGATATATAACTATATTGGGCATATGCCCAGTGATGATCCACACACACACACCCTCCACCCAGGATACATTACATAGCTACAGAGGTGTCGGTATTTAGACGCACACTATTTGAAGTTGACATTCAGGCTGTTTCCCAACCTTTCCCGGATGTGTCACGACCCCATGGGAAGAAACCCTGACAAACACGTTAGTTCTCAGGGCATTACACAGTGCAGCTACTTCTACTGCTAACGGCAATGTAGCATGTGAGGAAGAGTGCCACAGCCTAGTTTATAATGACCGCCCAACATTTCGAACACAGTGTATTGTCTTCTTTTGTCTCAAAGCCCCTCCTCTAAGACAAGGAGATTAAGAGGTGATTGGAGTTTTTAAGATATTGAATATTATATGTCCTCTGTGATATTCTCACACAGGACAAAAAATAAATGGAATAAATTAGCTACGCTTTACATTTAAATGTAGTAGCGCTACATTTAAATGTAGTAGCGCTACATTTAAATGTAGTAGCGCTACATTTAAATGTAGTAGCGCTACATTTAAATGCTAGTAGCGTGAATAATATGTTTAAAACCAGAATTGACAAACATCCCAGAAGGGCGGGTTATACAGAGATGACGCTCCACAAGCCAATGACTTCCTTGTCCACTTGTCCACTTGTCCACTTGTCCACTTGTCCACTTGCCCACTTGTCCGCTTGTCCGCTTGTCCGCTTGTCCGCTTGTCCACTTGTCCACTTGTCCACTTGTCCACTTGACGTCCAGATCTTCTGCACTGGATAGCAAACTTGTTAAACCGTGTTAAACTTGCTCCCAGCTGCCGCATCTGCGGTGGAATCGGCCGTGATTACGAACCGACCAAAGTAAACTCGCGCCAGTGTCAGGCTTCGTGGTGCTGCCCCTGCTCATTATCCGAAGCTCGAAATATACACTCTGTCATAGTACTTGTTTTCACGCCTCGTGTTTCTCTGTTCACCGGCGCCATTATGTCTTTAAACGCACGCATGCATACCGACACAACATACACATTATGAAATATGTACACATTATCACGCACGCACGCACGCACGCCCACACGCAGGCACACGCGCGCATGTACATGCACCCACCCACCCACCCACCCACCCACCCACCCACCCACCCACCCACCCACCCACCCACCCACCCACCCACCCACCCACCCACCCACCCACCCACCCACCCACCCACCCACACACACACACACACACACACACACACACACACACACACACACACACACACACACACACACAAACAGACAGACAAACAAACAAACAAACAAACACAAATGTTCATACCGCACAGGTAAGCCAAGTCTGGGAAAATTCCAGGCGTGTCGTCGTTTTGACATATTCCCTTTGCACCTGTGTGACCACGAGACGTCTTCCTGTGGTAAACACACCGGGGTCGTGCATGGAATATTCCCAAATGAGCAATCTTGGAGGCAACACTTAACTGTCCCGTCACGGTCGACTGATATGTAACGTATAAAGCTTTCAGGCTTGAACGATAAACACGAAGTGCGTTGTTGGAAAACGGCAGCATGAAACTCCATTAATTGGCAATTCCAAGCATGCAAATACAATACTGAAACTAGGTCAAAGCATAAATACACACATAGGTTTATGATAGTGGTTATTAAAATATTGGTTTATGTTCTAATGTGTCATGTTGCTTGAAGCACGTACTTTGCTCACAACAAACCCATTGATTGTATCAATCAACTAATCGGATCAATCTTATATGTGACTTTCCAAAGTATTTGAAGCGTTGTGTATCACGCCGATATAATGGTTTCGTCGATCGATCCCGCTGTTGGTTTTCATAGTAGGTTAGTGCGAATATGCGATTTGCCTCTATTATTCTAGATCTCTGGTCGTGCCCAACTATACGTGCGTGCAATTACAGCTTGGGTGGAATTCGTAGCACCAACTCGTCAACGGTAACTTTCCACAGCCAAATTATATAAGCTCATCATATTTACTTAAATAGAATACCAATTGGCGAGCAAAATGAAACGTCTAAAAGGTAGGCCTACACAAATAAACACGACCGGTAAATGTCAATAAGCCACTGTGTTAATAGGTCAAAGTCAAGTGACTGTGAATCACTGCTGACTTGGTTTCCGGGTTTAGAACAGACGCTGGCATGCGGCCAAGTCAACGTGTGAATGTCTGTCACGGTCTTTGTGATTATTAACAGTTTATTATTATCATTCTCGGGGGGATTATGTACCGGGTCACTGCGTGACCACACACGCTCGCTCCCAATGCATATAACATGGCTAGACGCCTTGCACATTATACATTGCAGTTTTGCAGACGTGAGTATTGTTGATATATTTTGAAAGCTGTTCGCAACGGTTGTTACGGGTCAGTTATGGGGTAGCTTAATGATGATGTTGTGCATTAGTTACTCAATGCGCTATAACTAATATGTGCTTGTTTTGTTACTAGCGAAGTTTAGTTGATTGGTTGTTAATTTCTTTTACTTTTGGATCCAGTTTATGCGACAGCGTCACTAACGATTTGTATTATTTCTTGAACAACTACTACCAAAGACACTGTCTTGTTTCCAGGTTATCTTCACAACACAAAACTGGAGAAAATGACGTCTACAGATTTCAGTAAGTTTCCTCAGCCAATCACTTGTGGTTTCCACTGTTCTTTTACTCATTAATTATTCTCATTCGTCGCTCGTACCATACCGTTCACCGGTGGTAACTTGACGTTGATCACAAGTTTCTCGGTGGCAATAAAAGAGGTGATGATTATACGACATGTGCACGCAGTTTGGAATGTTGCACGAGTGCGTTCGTCCGTAGTGCGAATAAATATTAGATATTACATTTTCTCAATATACATCGATGTAACCTTCAAATATCACGCACAGTCTTTGTCAGACTAACTTCGTGATTAATGTAGAAATTCTTAATTGTAGTAAAATTAAAACGACGTACATGACGATCGTGTGACAAAGCACCATAACGATATGTGCAGCCGGAGCCGTGACTGATGCCTGGTATTATTATTATGCTAGGTCAGCATTTCCTGGATGTATGCGGAAAAGACAAGCTTGATCTAAAGAAGACGTTTCAGCACCAGGACGAAAGGTATTTGTAAAATGCCCTACACGATGTCTTTAATGTTCGCTTCGGTTAATTGTGGATTTTATTCTCAACCATCGAATATGAGCGTTGTTGCTCTCCTTGTTGTCCATGAAGTCCGTCTCCATCCCCCATCGCTGAGCTTCAGTGTTAACCATGTTCGCAAGGCCCCCACTGAGCGATGAATAATGCAGTGAACGTGGAGCGCTGTCCTTGTTTTTAAAATCTCTTCCAACAGTGAAGAATAATTTGACTTTTTACATCACAAAGACGTTGAATCTAACCAAATAAACGACGTTTCGTTGTAGATGCCGCGGAACTTGGGTAAGACCGACGTGTGTTGTACGACCAAACGTCGTCGCTTCCAAGACTTGGAGCCCAACACCGAACGCTACAGGAGCTGTGTCGCTGAATGGCAGCATACGTGGTGTCGCAAAATTACCGCTAGAAAGAAGCAAATTTGGTGTCGTAAAAGTGACTTCGAAGACCAGTTCATCACCTGTCAGCCAAAATGTAGACAAGATGGTGACGCGGAAGACAAAACGCGACAGGAAACGAATAGTGTTGGTTAGAGGTAAGCCGTCAACGTTACTTTAATTTATTCAAGTTTAGGTGTCACAAAACTCCTTCCCCAATTCAACTCATCGTGAATCGGATTCGTTTGTATTCAAACGTGTAGCGCGTAGATAGTTTAAGACAAGCTAGTATGTCGTAGTGCATACTAGATCGGTTCGATTTTTCGTGAAATGACTCCGAAACGAGACGAGCAAACACAAATCGAATTGGGGGGGGGCTTTAACTGTAATTGTAATGAAAACCCCACTTGTGTGTGTTTTTTCGTTTGTTGTGCAGTGAATTATTCGACTCGGCACAGGGACATGTCATTAGATTGAACGTTAAAATGTAGTATCCGTATACGTGTTATAAGATACGCCATTATTATAGTGATTTTAGTACAAACTGTGTGTGCGGCGTACTGAAATCGCCTGTTTCATAACACTCATGTAATTATGTAAACAAACTGTTCCTTTGAAAAGTTATACACAATGAAGACCAAGGAGACACTCATTTTACATAACATAACTGAGGCGAAGGTAAACGGGTTTGAATTACGAAGGACAACGTGTTGTAGGCCTATAGCAATCGAAACTGACACGAGTGTTCTTGCGTTTCAGCCGCCGGATTCACCGCCTGGCTTGTAGCGTTTCCTGTCATGGCGTTGCTGGTCGCCGTTCGTACGCCGGCTGTTGACGAGGAAGATCTCTATGACGACCCACTGTTGCCGTGGAACTACGGCCGTAAACCGAAGCCTAACGTCGTCAGATGAATCTGAGCGAACTGCAAACAACGCGTGTAAACAATCTGCGTAAACAAAACGTCTACATCGGAGTGCAGTCCAGACTCGAGTCGTCGCTAGTCGTCGCGCTGCCGAACCACGAGCCTGACTCGGCAGCGCGACCTGTGCGTTCACAGGTCCAAATCGCATGCGTTACAAGTGACATTTGTGCACATAATGTTTAACGATGTTGCACTGCCACCGATATATGTGTGATCTGTGCAGCTGTATCTGATAAGGGCGGGCTATATATAGATGAACATTGTTGGACTCTGATAAACCAATGGCTTCCTTGTCCACTTGCCACATGGAGCTTGTTGTTTTGGATGGCGTTCTTGTAAAAAATTTGTTAAATCCTGGCGCACCAGTAATACTTGTTTCTTTAAAGTTACACTCCTGGAAGAGTAGAGTAAATTAAGGTAATTGAACCATCACCAGATAGCAAACTCGTAATTAATTTAAAACACAATTGTTCACAGGCAATAAAAATAGTGACATTTGTACTGAACGTATATTTGCATTTTTTCTCAAATGTGTGCTTTTGACTTAATTGGAAGTTTTAGTTTTGTGTTTTGTCAACGCTGCAAACGGAATGTAGGCCCGTGTGCCGATGTGCCAAGGCCCCGGGGGCGGGGTACTGCCATACCAAAACGGTGGGGGTGTGCCACCAGAGCCCCATGGAGCACATGGAGAGAGAGAGATTTTTTCTTCGGACAGAGAGAGAAAAATGGCCAAAAACAGGGGCATTTGCGCGGCACATACATGTATACCTCAGTATAGGGAGTACCCCCCCCCGGGGCCAAGGCGCCCTCCTTGGGTACATTCAAGGCAAGGGTGTGAAACGCTAGTCTATTGTTGTGATGTCAAATGTGCATAGTGGAAATAAATGTGAAAAAAAAAGTATTTGGAATATATGCCGATGTTGTCTTTTTCTTTAAGTCAGCGGTAACACTTCCCAAACACAAACCCCGCCGACAGAAATACCGAATACCCACCCAATACCCACCAACAAAACCGACGTAAACCTTGGGACTAGGGAGTCTACAGATGATACACATTCATGTCCCGCGTGGAATCTTTTATGTCCTGTGGCCGAACGATTCCCGGGCAGCGAGATCATATCAGGTAGAAATTACCTTTGGTTAGTTCCGCCCCACTGTGTGGCTGTTGTGGTGACGGCGTCTGTGCCATAATCTAATCTATAATCTATAGTAAAACACATTCCACGCGCATGACATTATGTTTTCGTCGCAATTAATTATAATAACAGACCAAGCTCGCCATACTTTCTGTCACGTCAGCAGTGGAACTTTCCTTCCTACTATTGAAACTTTGACACGACGCTAATTATTATCCGCTTAACCGCAACCAATTGGCGCGGATGACGTTTGTCTTAGAGCCACCAAAATAATTAGTTTTTGAGAAATCATTGCTTTTGATACGTCATGTCAATTCGAGTCATTTAAATCGTAATTAGAACATGTCCCAAGCTATCCTGTAGTCATGACTAAATGCCATAAATGTGTCCGTGGCTCTGACTGCACGTCACTAACATGGTGACATGGCCCACGATGACATGGCCCACTTCTACGCTCTTTGGCTTAGTTGAATCAAGCACACACAAAACGACACACCATGCCGCGAAATAACTGGTTTTCCTTAAAAACTAAAAAACAAGGCATTTTTACTATAGATTAGTGTTTTGATGCGAAAATTATATTCTATACAGGTAAAACGGTAAAACATCACGTAAGCTTAAATATCTTTGACTGTTACTAGCCATTGCAACGCGGACAAGACTAAACTCCCCACCAGTGGCGCCACTCACCATTTCCTGATTACGCTGTGCGGCGCCACTGTGGAACACAAGCTTTAAAGCCCGTCAGACACACACCGATTCTTCAGTTTCCAAACTGTTGGCAACTACTTTTTCAATTGGCAACTTAAATGTAGACGTTATGCGCTTGTTTTCCACCAACATTTGGCAACACTTTTCGTGAACATCTGGCATCTGAAAAATCGGTCTGCCGCCGGTCGGCTGCCGGTCGGCCGATGGGTAGTTGTCGGCAGACAAACTGTTGGCGGCTAAAAGGCGGTACGTGTATAGCGGGCTATAATCTAATGCCAATTATCGTTTGAGAATACCAAATTTACGGAATGTCATAGCTACTATGCAATTCAGCGGACGAAATAAAACTCAATTATACATTCGCTTCCACAGCTTTTTGAGTAAATTTTGTTCTCGGAAATTCGCTGAAGAGAATCAGTCGCTTGACACAATCAAATTGCTCCGGCCCAAAGTTAGGTGGAGTCCACTGTAAAGCTAGCCATACACATACCGACGTTACATGGGGTGGGGTGGGGGTCTCTGGGCAAGCGTTACCTAATTATTTTTTTTAATGTTGGCTCATCTAGCTGTCAATATCCGACAGATAGCTCTAATTGCTAAGCCATTTTTTTATATTTCAAAAGCATTTTAACGACGAACCAGGGGGTCTTTGTCAAAACGAACGTAATTAGAGGGGGTTTGTAGATACCAGCGTTACGAAGCGTTGCAAGGAAGTGTGGGTCTCAACAACGTCCAAAAACTATATGGATGGCCCCATAAATAATTTACCACACTCATCGCGCCCTCGTCCCACGAATGGAAGCCAACAACGTGTTTGACTTATGATTCTGTGCGCAAATTGTTCACGCTTCCCGGCGACACGTGTCGTGTTCGAGTTATTCCACATTTCGAATGTCGACTAGGATCGTTTTCGACTCTTTATAAGTAGCACATCTTGACAGTCAATGTGTGTTTTAATCAACCACAATGTTTTCATATCATTTGATCGTTATCTGTTTAATTTGAATGTTTCGCCTCGAATATCGTGTTTACTTTGCATGTTCGATATTCATAAACATATAACGGTCAAATTATATTTTAAAATTGTGATTCATTAAAACACATTTATGTGGTCAGTATGTTAGAATAGATATAGACTTATACTAGATAACTTGATTTTACGATATTGTACCTTTTATGATACTCCGAGAAGCGTATTGTAATTTTTTTTACAATCTTCACACATTCAATGTTTAGTTTAAGGATTCTTCCACACGTATGCTACTCCTTGGTATTTTTGTACCCATATTTTCTGGAGGGGGACAAAAGATACTTCTGCCCCTGGAAACAAAACGGGGGCGTTTGATCCCGTGACCCCCGGATCAAACGCCCACGTGTATAATACATTTGTATTTAGGAACTTCAGTAATGTGTGTTTATGCGTCCCTAATATTTGTGCATTTACGAAAATACACGTCAAACACACAGTGCTTAGGTTATGGAAAATTTCAGTTTCTGTTTTTCTTTAATGTTGATCGGCAGAGCGCAATTATGATAACTCAGTTACCATTATAGGATTTGTTGTTTCTGTGTATGCACCTGTAATCTACAAACGCCCGACTGACCAGTTTTAGCCTCGGGGGAGTTCACACCAAGTAGTGAGTCAGTGCATAATAACGTGTTCCTGAATGTTTTGAATTGTGCCCGTCTAGACGGAAATTTACTGAATGGTTATGGCGTGGAAATGATTGGCCGCATTATTTATGCTAAGTAGAATTTATCAGTAAAATTATGCAAATTCAAAACTAATTCGTGGCGTGTGGTGTATATAAATCATGCGCAGTTTTACTATTTCGCCAAGTCAACATTTATTGGATCTTCGTGGCAAAGACAGGATGGAATCCACAACTACGATTCTGCATCAAGACGAAAGTTACTTGTTATTAAATCGAAAGAATTTCTTCTATGTACGGTTTGGTTATTTGAGGATGCATATAGCATAGTTCTACCCGATGGGTTCCAATTCGTTGAAACAATTTCATAGTTTAAGTGAAGTCTTGAATATTGAAGACTACAGTGTGGAGCGACGTACAATTTTCGAGCACCACTGGCGAATAATATGATATTTCAACTTCAAAGACTGATATGAACCTATAGGTGAACGATGTCGTTTCAACAAGAAACATTCCTTTGCAGGCGCAGCGGGGAATACAAAATGGAAAAGCCGGTGTGTGTTGTCCGCCCAAGAACCGTCAACACACGTGATGTCGTAAAACTGCCAGTGGAAGGAAGTAAACACAGCGTCGTAAAAATGTCGTCAAATACCAGCACACATTACACACAAAATCTACACAACGAGATGGTGAAACGGAAGAAAACGCGCAAGAGGAGACATACTCTACTGATTAGAGGTAAATAGCCAAACTCAGTTTACGCACTGCTTTTCATTGATATAATGTCATTCCAAGGAGAACCACAAGTGTTTTAGGTCGTGTATTTCATACGTTTCTCATATGTAGACAGACCGTAAAACAGTCAATTCTTTGTGTTCGTCCCTTCATCTAATATAAAAGGCTATGAAAATAACTAGTTGAGGTTTCCTGCATTTCCACGTTTCGGTCAGTGGACTACTGTATTGCGATTACTGATTGGATGTATTGGCGTAGTGTATAAGTGAATGTACACGTGAGTTATGCACTGGGTGGAAATAGAGAGTGAAACGAGTGCTGTTGTTCTTTAAGCCGCCGGAATCACCGCCTGGGTGGTAGCGCCCCCTGTAATGATGTTGCTACTCGCCGTGAGCACGCCACCTGTCGACGAGGAAGATCTCTACGACGACCCACTGTTGCCGTGGAAGTACGGCCGCAAGCCGAAGTCAAAACCCGCTAGATGAGTCAGAGGAAACTGTGAATATATTCTCGAACAGAGGCAGTTAGTGAACAGAGCCGAATCGCAGCTTGACAATGGTCATCGTGTGGCGACCATGTGTCATGGTCTGTAACGATGTCTGTGATGATAGGCCCAGGCAAATGGAGGGTGTTTCAGACATTGCAGAATATAATATTTGTTGTACAGAATGTTGAATAGCATTGCGACAGTCACGGACATCTGAACAGACGTGTACAGTAGTGGGGGCATGGTGTACAGTAGTGAGGGCATGGTGTACAGTAGTGGGGGCATGGTGTACAGTAGTGGGGGAACGGTGTACAGTAGTGGGGGCATGGTGTACAGTAGTGTTCGCATGGAGTACAGTAGTGGGGGCATGGTGTATAGTAGTGTGGGCATGGTGTACAGTAGTGGGGGAACGGTGTACAGTAGTGGGGGCATGGTGTACAGTAGTAGGGGCAGGGTGTACAGTAGTGGGGCATGGTGCCCCCTTGAATCGTGCTAAGCGGGTGTTTTCATTGTCCGAGTAGAACAATGTAAATTAGTGAATCTCCATCGTTACAAATGTGCAATCAAATAAAATTTTGAAACAACGTTTTCGAATGAACAATTCCAAAATAATTATATTTTTAAAGAATATATATTTGTGCTATATTTGAAAGTTAACAATATAAATGTTTGGTATTTCTCACAAATTAGTAACTACGGCACCAACAACTCTACTAGACATGATTATTATTTCTTAACCATCATAAACCAGATGCGTTGCGTTATGACCGTCGCGGCCGAATTGAACTCTTCGTGGATGCCTTCAAGACCGAGATGAACCCTTAGTGGATGCCTTCAAGGCAGGGGTGCCACTGGGGTGCTAGTCAATTGCACCAACACGCACATATATATATACATTGTCAGTGTGGTACACTTTTAAGAGACTGGTTCACACACAGCTTGCAGCCATATTGTTGTTGGTGCTAAAATATGTGTATATTGTAAATAAAAAATTGTGTACATTCGAATTATTCCTTATGTCTTCCTCTATATATTTGTTTCTCCAAACCAGTGACACTTCATAGGCACAAACCAGTGACACTTCATAGGCACAAACCAATAAAATATCCCTTGCGATAATGTTCGTCAGACATGCAATTCCACCTAAGGCTTCCTAGCTCTTGGTAGCCAGACTTGGGACCTTTCACAACTGGCGAGAGTTACCTATTCGTGCAAACCGTTCATGTCCCTCCCCGAAGTAGTGCTTTAAAATGTTGAACATTTTCCACATAAAATACATTGATATAACAATGTTATGACACAGTCGATACATGTATAGGACATACGATAATGACCATCATAGTACGTTTACAAACATTTATCTCCAATAATTATGTTAAAGCTGTTGTGTTTTCTAACAGCTTCATTGTGTTATATTGATGATTGTTTTCCACGAAGTTGTGAATTTCTAAGATGCCGTGTGTCAGAGCAATGTGGTATTACGGCTTGAAATTATATCCAATTATCGGGCTAATTAGGAAAAATATCGCATACGAGAAACAGCTAATTATACCTCACTGAAAAGCATTAGGAAAGCTGCATTTAGAATATTGCTTACAAGCATGAACTGACATATAGCCGAACTGATATAGGAGACCAGGAGATCAAGAAAACCGAAAATAGAAATTGTACACGACACGTCAGCAATGGAACTTTTCAGGAAAGAATAATTTATCGTTATCGTTAATTATTCCTGCACAACAATATAACCGAGGGATGGACAAGAGTATTGTGACTCCGTGCTCAGTGTCAAACATGCCGGGAATTTTCATACGACATTTGACCTTTTTATATGGTTCATTGGATATAATTCTATACTGAAGTCAGCTTTTGATTTGCCATAGTCCTCAATGCACTGACGTCAGCTTACAGAAGGTCATTGAGTTAAACATGCCATATGCTGAGACCGAAACAATCCTGTGCAATGTACGATTCACTAACCTTAGCTATAACCATAACCATAACCATAACCATGGCCACACCCACATAAAATTCTTATAAAAGTAGTTGATGCTTATTATCTTGTATCCGATCACTCAGTTTAAGAGTCATTAGTTAACTAACACTAGGCATCCCTACTAATTAAAGGGCGGGTTACACTTCTAGATGAAACATGTTTGGGCTCTCGATAAACCAATGGCTTCCTTGTCCACTTGCCGTCTGTTTGTGTTTACCCTGGATGGCAATCTTGTTAAATCTTGTTAAATCTTATAGAAAGGATACCTAGTGTTAATTACCAAATGCATAATATTCATTCCTAGATCACATGATATCGTTTATCGATGCACCACGATGAGGGGTCATCCCTAAAGTGCGTCACGCTTAGGGGGGTGGTGGGGTCTATGGGCGAGCGTGACGAAGCGTCACATGGGATGGGGGGGGTCTGAGCCACCGTTACACAGCGACTTTTAAAATATTGGCTCGTCTAGATGTCAATATGCGACAGATAGCTATATATTTCAAAAGCATTTTAACGACAAACCAACGACAAACAAGGGGGTCTTTGTCAAAACTTACCTTAGGGTAAGGGAGTGTACGTGCTGCCAGCGTTACAAGGGAGTGTACGTGCTGCCAGCGTTACAAGGGAGTGTACGTGCTGCCAGCGTTACAAGGGAGTGTACGTGCTGCCAGCGTTACAAGGGAGTGTACGTGCTTCCAGCGTTACAAGGGAGTGTACGTGCTGCCAGCGTTACGAAGCGTTACAGGGGAGTGTGGGGGTCTCAAAAACGTCAAAAAATAGCTTGACGTATATATGGATGGCCCTTTAAATAATTTACCAATGGACAAGTCATCGCGCCCTCGGTGACGAATGGAAGCCAACAACACGTTTGACTTATGATTCTGTGCGCAAATCGTTCACGCTTCCCGGTCTTGTGTCGTCGAGTTGTTCCACATTTCGAATGTCGACTAGGATTGTTTTCGACTCTTTATAAGTAGCACATCTTGACAGTCAATGTGTGTTTTAAACAACCACAATATTTTCATATCATTTGATCGTTATCTGTTTAATTTGAATGTTTCGCCTCGAATATCATGTTTACTTTGCATGCTAGACATTCAGAAACGTATAACGATCAAATTATATTTAAAAATTGTGATTTATTAAAACACATTTAGGTGGTCAATATGTTAGATATACATTTATACTACACAACTTGATTTTAAGATATTGTACCTTTTATGACACACCGCTTCTGCCCCTGGAAACAAAACGGGGGCTCACCCCGTGACCTCTGAACCAAACACTCATGTGTATAATACATTTGTTTTGGGGGATTTTGCTGCTGTGTGTTTATGCGTCCCTAATATTTATCCATTAACGACAACATCTGTCAAATACATATTTCTCCGTTTCAGTTTCGCAGAGCGCGATTATGAGAGCCATTGTTTATCGCACAAAGCGTTTATGTGTAGCGCAATCACAGATTACTCACGTATAGAGGGTTTGTTTGTATTTGTTTGTATTTGTTTGTATTTGTTTGTATTTGTTTGTATTTGTATGCACCTGTACTGTACAGAGGCCCGTGTCTTAGCCTCCGTCTGCATGTTTTGAATTGTTCTGGACTAGGCGGAAATTTACTGAATGGATATGGCGTGCAGGTGATTGGCTGTTCTGTTTTAGGCTAAGTAGAATTCATGAGTAAAACATTATGCAAGTTCAAATTAGTTCCTGGTGACGCCTTTCGCATGTGGCGTATATAAATAATGCGCAGTTTTGTTATTTCACCAGGTCAACATTTATTGGATCTTCCTGGCAAAGACAGGATGGAACCCACAACTACGATTCTGCAACAAGACGAAAGGTACTTGTTAAATTTATAGCATTTCTTCAGTGTACGGTCTGGTTATTTTAGGTTGGATATGGCATAGTTCTACACAATACGTTCCAATTCATTGAAACGATTATATAACTTAAGCGAAGCCTTGAATATTGAAGACTACAGTGTGGAGTGTCGTACAATTTTCGAACACCACTGGCGAATAATATGATATTTCAATATCAAATACTCATATGAACCTAGGTGAACGATGCCGTTTCAACAAGAAACATTCCTTTGCAGGCGCAGCGGGGAATACAAAATGGAAAAGCCAGTGTGTGTTGTCCGCCCAAGAACCGTCAACACACATGATGTCGTAAAACTGCCAGTGGAAGGAAGTAAGCACAGCGTCGTAAAAATGTCGTCAAATACCAGCACACATGACACACAAAATATACACAACGAGATGGTGAACCGGAAGAAAACGCGCAAGAGGAGACGTACTCTACTTGTTAGAGGTAAACAGCCAAACTCAGTTTACGCACTGCTATTCATCGATATAATGTCATTCCAAGGAGAACCACAAGTGTTTTTAGGTCGTGTATTTCACATGTTTCTAATATGTAGACAGACCGTAAAACAGTCACTTCTTCGTGTTCGTGCCTTCATACAATCATCTAATGTAAAAGGCTACGAAAATAGCTAGTTGAGATGCATTTCCACGTTTCGGTCAATGGACTATTGTGTTGCGACGAAACGTATCAGAAAATATATGTGATACATCTTATCTTCACAGCTGCATGATATAATATATTGATTGAATGTATTGACGTAGCGTTTATGTGATTGTACATGGGAGTTATACACTGAAAAACAAATGCACTGGATGGAAATAAAAAGTGAAACGTGTGTTGTTGTTCTTTCAGCCGCCGGAATCACCGCCTGGGTGGTAGCGCCCCCTGTAATGATGTTGCTACTCGCCGTGAGCACGCCACCTGTCGACGAGGAAGATCTCTACGACGACCCACTGTTGCCGTGGAAGTACGGCCGCAAGCCGAAGTCCAAACCCGCTAGATGAGTCAGAGGAAACTGTGAATGTCTACTTGAACTGAGGCAGCCAGTGAACTGACCTGGATCGCTGCTGGACGATGGTCATCGTGTGGCGACCATGTGTCATGGTCTGTAACGATGTCTGTGATGATAGGCCCAGGCCAATGGAGAGTGTCTCAGACATTGCACAATGTAATATTTGTTGTACAGAATGTTGAATAGCATTGCGACAGTCACGGACATCTGAACAGACGTGTACAGTAGTGGGGGCATGGTGTACAGTAATGGGGGCATGGTTACAGTAGTGGGGGCATGGTGTACAGTAGTGGGGGCATGGTGTACAGTAGTGGGGGCATGGTGTACAGTAGTGGGGGCATGGTGTACAGTAATGGGGGCATAGTGTATAGTAGTGGGGGCATGGTGTACAGTAGTGGGGGCATGGTGCCCCCTGATTCGTGCCAAGCAAGTGTTTTCATTGTCCGAATAGAACAATGTAAATTAATGTGGAATGAAATTAAATTTTCAAACAACGTTTTCGACTGAACAATCCAAAAATAATGAGATTTGTAAAGAATATATATTTGTGCTATATTTGAAAGTGAAAAATATACTTGTTTGGTATTTCTCACCAATTAGTAATTACGGCACCATCAACTGTACTAGACATGATTATTATTCTTAACCATCATAGACCAGATGCGTTGTATTGTGATCGTTGCGGCCGAATTGAACTCTTCGTGGATGCCTTCAAGGCAGGGGTGCCACTGGAATGCTAGTCAATTGCACCAACACACGCGCACAGATATATATATATATATATATATATATATATATATATATATATATATATATATATATATATATATATATATATATATATATATATATATATATACACTGTCAGTGTGGTACACTTTTAAGAGACTGGTTCACACACAGTTTGCAACCATATTGTTGTTGGTGCTAACATATGTGTATATTGTAAATACAAATAAAAAATTGTGTACATTCGAATTATTCCTTATGTCTTCCTCTGTATATTTGTTTCTCCAAACCAGTGACACTTCATAGGCACAAAACAGTGACACTTCATAGGCACAAACCAATAAAATATCCCTTGTGATAATGTTCGTCAGACATGCAATTCCACCTAAGGCTTCCTAGCTCTTGGTAGCCAGACTTGGGACCTTTCACAACTGGCGAGAGTTACTTATTCGTGCAAAGCGTATTAATTTTCATACCCCTCCCAGAAGTAGTGCTTTAAAATGTTAAAATTTGTCCACGTAAAAATATATTGATATAACAATGTTATGACTCAGTGCATACATATATAGGACATACGATAATAAATGCACTGACGGGACATTTAGTGGTTATTTGATTATAATATAATAGTGTTGTATATCATATCATAGAAATGAGATTGAGAAGGACGTCAATTTATTTCTTTACTGTGTCTCCCATACCATGTTGTTCATATTTTGCTGTGTCGCCCACGGCACATGGTGGCTATGTTCACAAGAGCGCAATTAGACACGCTGAGTTAAACATGCCATAAGCCACCGAGACCGATACAAATCTCTGCAATTTCCAGGTTATTTTTACGAGTCACTAACCTTAGCCATAACCATAACCATAACCATGGCCACACCCAAAGAAAATTCTTATAAAAGATGCCGATGCTTAGTATCTTGTACATAGCAGCACATGATCTAGAAATATACGTTATCCAGTCTAATTTACAGCGAATTTACGCAGGAGGACATTGAGGAAAGAAGGTCGCAGACTGAACTATTCCGATTTCGGTAAGTTTTCAGTATCCGGTCACTCAGTTTAAGAGTCATTAGATAATTAACACTAGGCTTCCCTACTAATTGTAGGGCGGGTTACACGTCTAGGTGAAACATGTTTGGACTCTCGATAAACCAATGGCTTCCTTGTCCACTTGCCGTCTGTTTGTGTTTACTCTGGATGACAATCTTGCTAAATCTAGTTAAATCTAAAAGAATGGATGCCTAATGTTAATTACCAAATGCCTAATATTCATTCCTCGATCATATGGTATTGTTTATCGATGCACCACGATTAGGGGTCATCCATAAAGTACGTCATGCTTGTGGGTGGTGGGGTCTATGGGTAAGCGTGACGAAGCGTCACATGGGGGTGGGGGTCTAAGCCACCGTCACGTACCGATTTTTAAAATGTTGGCTCGTCTAGGTGTCAATATCCGATAGATAGCTCTAATTGCTAAGCCATTTTTTTATATTTTAAAAGCATTTCAACGACAAACCAACGACAAACCAAAGACAAACCAAAGACAAACCAACGACAAACCAGGGGGGTCTTTGTCAAAACGAACATAATTATAGGGTGAGGGAGTGTACGTGCTGCCAGCGTTACAAGGGAGTGTACGTGCTGCCAACGTTACGAAGCGTTACAAGGGAGTGTGGGGGTCTCAAAAACGTCAAAAAATAGCTTGACGTATATATGGATGGCCCCTTAAATAATTTACCAATGGACAAGTCATCGCGCCCTCGGTGTCCCACGAATGGAAGCCAACAACACGTTTGACTTATGATTCTGCGCGCAAATTGTTCACGCTTCGCGGCGACACGTCTTGTGTCGTCGAGTTGTTCCACATTTCGAATGTCGACTAGGATTGTTTTCGACTCTTTATAAGTAGCACATCTTGACAGTCAATGTGTGTTTTAAACAACCACAATATTTTCATATCATTTGATCGTTATCTGTTTAATTTGAATGTTTCGCCTCGAATATCATGTTTACTTTGCATGCTAGACATTCAGAAACGTATAACGATCAAATTATATTTAAAAATTGTGATTTATTAAAACACATTTAGGTGGTCAATATGTTAGATTAGATATACATTTATAATACACAACTTGATTTTAAGAAATTGTACCTTTTATGACACACCGCTTCTGCCCCTGGAAACAAAACGGGGGCTCACCCCGTGACCTCTGAACCAAACACCCATGTGAATAATACATTTGTTTTGGGGGGTTTTGCTGCTGTGTGTCTATGCGTCCCTAATATTTGTTCATTAACGACAACATCTGTCAAATACATATTTCTTAAGTTATGGACAATCTCCGTTTCAGTTTCGCAGAGCGCGATTATGAGAGCCATTGTTTATCGCACAAAGAATTTCTGTGTAGCGCAATCACAGATTACTCACGTATAGAGGGTTTGTTTGTATTTGTTTGTATTTGTTTGTATTTGTATGTGCACCTGTACTGTACAGAGGCCCGTGTCTTAGCCTCCGTCTGCATGTTTTGAATTGTTCTGGACTAGGCGGAAATTTACTGAATGGATATGGCGTACAGGTGATTGGCTGTTCTGTTTTAGGCTAAGTAGAATTCATGAGTAAAACATTATGCAAGTTCAAATTAGTTCCTGGTGACGCCTTTCGAATGTGGCGTATATAAATAATGCGCAGTTTTGTTATTTCACCAGGTCAACATTTATTGGATCTTCCTGGCAAAGACAGGATGGAACCCACAACTACGATTCTGCAACAAGACAAAAGGTACTTGTTAAATTGATAGCATTTCTTCAGTGTACGGTCTGGTTATTTTAGGTTGGATATGGCATAGTTCTACACAATACGTTCCAATTCATTGAAACGATTATATAACTTAAGCGAAGCCTTGAATATTGAAGACTACAGTGTGGAGTGTCGTACAATTTTCGAAAACCACTGGCGAATAATATGATATTTTAACTTCAAATACTCATATGAACCTAGGTGAACGATGCCGTTTCAACAAGAAACATTCCTTTGCAGGCACAACGGGGAATACAAAATGGAAAAGCCAGTGTGTACTGTCCGCCCAAGAACCGTCAACACACGTGATGTCGTAAAACTGCCAGTGGAAGGAAGTAAGCACAGCGTCGTAAAATTGTCGTCAAATACCAGCCCACATGACACACAAAATGTACACAACGAGATGGTGAAACGGAAGAAAACACGCAAGAGGAGACGTACTCTACTGGTTAGAGGTAAATAGCCAAACTCAGTTTACGCACTGCTAATCATCGATATAATGTCATTCCAAGTGTTTTTAGATCGTGTATTTCATACGTTTCTCATATGTAGACAGAACGTAAACCTGCCATTTCTCGCGCCTATAGGTGTTCCTGCCGTTATAACATTATCTAATATAAAAGGCTACGAAAATAGCTAGTTGAGATTTCATGCATTTCCACGTTTCGGTCAATGGACTATTGTGTTGCGACGAAACGTACCAGAAAATATATGTGATACAGCTTATCTTGACAGCTGCATGATATAGTATATTGGTTGGGTGTATTGACGTAGCGTTTATGTGAATGTACATGGGAGTTATACACTGAAAAACAAATGCACTGGGTGGAAATCGAGAGTGAAACGTGTGCTGTTGTTCTTTCAGCCGCCGGAATCACCGCCTGGGTGGTAGCGCCCCCTGTAATGATGTTGCTACTCGCTGTGAGCACGCCACCTGTCGACGAGGAAGATCTCTACGACGACCCACTGTTGCCGTGGAAGTACGGCCGCAAGCCAAAGTCAAAACCCGCCAGATGAGTCAGAAGAAACTGTAAATTTCTACTTGAACTGAGGCAGCCAGTGAACTGACCTTTATCGCCGCTGGACGATGGTCATCGTGTGGCGACCATGTGTCATGGTCTGTAACGATGTCTGTGATGATAGGCCCAGGCCAATGGAGAGTGTCTCAGACATTGCACAATGTAATATTTGTTGTACAGAACGTTGAATAGTATTGCCACAGTCACGGACTTCTGAACAGACGTGTACAGTAGTGGGGGCATGGTGTACAGTAGTTGGGGCATGGTGTACAGTAGTGGGGACATGGTGTACAGTAGTGGGGGCATGGTGTACAGTAGTGGGGGCATGGTGTACAGTAGTTGGGGCATGGTGTACAGTAGTGGGGGCATGGTGTACAGTAGTTGGGGCATGGTGTACAGTAGTTGGGGCATGGTGTACAGTAGTGGGGGCATGGTGTACAGTAGTGGGGCATGGTGCCCCCTTGAGTCGTGCCAAGCGTGTGTTTTCATTGTCAGAGTAGAACAATGTAAGTTAGTGAATCTCCATAGCAACAATGTTCTATTTTTTACAGCTATATTGTTGTTGATGCTAACTTACGTGTATATTGTAAATAAAAATTCTATATTTTGTACGTTCGAATTTTTTCTTATCTTCCTCTGTATATTTGTTTCTCCAAACTAGTGACACTTCATAGCCACAAACCAGTCAAATATCCATTGTTATAATGTTCGTCAAAGATGCAATCCCACCTAAGGCTTCCTAGCTCTTGTAACCGGACTTAGGACCTTTCATAATTGTAGACAATTACCTATTCGTGTAAAGCGTAGCAATTTTCATACCCCCTTCCCCGAATTTGTACGTTAAAATGTCGAAAATCGTTTGTCCACATTCAAAATTTAAAAAAATGCATGTATATATAGGATATACGATAATAATTACCATAATATATTTACAAACATTTATCCC
Source organism: Lamellibrachia satsuma (assembly GCA_033239005.1). Lineage (NCBI taxonomy): Eukaryota > Metazoa > Annelida > Polychaeta > Sabellida > Siboglinidae > Lamellibrachia > Lamellibrachia satsuma. The sequence continues at coordinate 827,047 of BSQZ01000062.1, read as the reverse complement.
CAATAATTATGTTAAAGCTCGTGTGTCCATGGTGTCACACTGCTCTGAAACTGTCATATAATCACTTATTGTTACTCCCAAGTGTTTTTCTTTTACAGTAGTACTTTGAACAGTATCTCCCATTTTATAGTTGACATACAAGTTGCCGTGTCCTGTATGTAGGCATTTACATTTCCCAAAATTGAACAACATCTGTCATTTCTCAAACAATTTAACTAATTTTTCCAGATCGTTTCGTAAATGTTGTTTATCGCCATCATTGTTAACCATTCTAAATACTTTTTTCATCCGCAAATATCAGTACGTTGCTTGTTATATTATCGTTCAAGTCATTGACATATATTAAGAATAATAAAGGTCCTAATAGTGATCCTTGTAGTACCCCACTCAAAAGTGAAACTTTTCCATCTACGACAACGCGCTGTCTTTTGTCAATCAGGTATTGTTCTATCCAGTCGATTATGCCATCCCCGATACCATGGGCTTTTAATTTAAGTAGTAATTTTGATGTTGCACTTTGTCAAAAGCTTTCTGAAAATCTAAGTATATAATATCTACTGGTAATCTCTCGTCTAGCCACTTAGTGATTTCTTCCAAAAACAATATTATTTGTTGAGCATGACCTCTGTTTTAGGAATCCATTCTGAGATGGATTTAATAATTAATACCTAACAATTAACCTTTCTAATAATTTACAAATCACTGGTGTTAAACTCACTGGCCTGTAATTATCTGACTTATTTCTCGAACCCTGTTTAAATAATGGTATGATGTTAGCTTCTTTCCATTCAAAATAACCCACTCCATGTTTTAATGACAAGTTCAACACTCTTTCAAGTGGTATATTAATTTGTTCTACTGTTTCCATTAGTAGTTTTGGGGGAATTCCATTAACTCCAGGTGATTTATTGTCCTTCATTGCCTTTATTTTCTTTGTTACAATTTCTGGAGATGTAATTAATTAACCTAAATAGTCCGATTTACCATCCTGAAATTTAGCATCTGGAACAGGTAATGAACTAATATCCTCTCTGGTAAACACTGAACTGAAGTATCCATTTACGTCTTCCGCCAAAAACCTTGTGATATTATCCAGCACTGTCTTCTAGTGGTCCAACCGTGTCTCGTACGTTTTATTTACTCCTAACATATGCATAAAAGCTCTTGCTATCATTGTTTATTGTGATCCTCAGTATACTCCCAAAAGACCAAACTCAGAATCTACCAGAGCAATGTCCTCTCTGTGCTCCTCTACGGCTCAGAGTGCTGGCGCATGACACAACAAGACACCAATAGACTGTCCAGCTTTCACAAGACCTGCTTAAGGAAGATATTGAAAGTGTACTGGCCCGAGACCATCTCCAACACCAAACTCCAAGCAACAAAACAGTAACACATCTGCCTCATCCTGAAAAAGAGAAGGTGGACATGGCTTAGTCAGGTCTACAGGATGAGCAACGACCTGCCAGCAAAACAGCGCTAACCTGAACGTCAGAAGGAAACAAAAAAAGAGGCAGGCCGAAAACAACGTGGCGACGAATAATGGAAGAACTGAAGGCTGCTGGGTTAACGTAGGGCACAGCAGCTCAGTAGGTACATTTGTATAGACAGGTTAAGGAAAATAACTGGGCTACCGTTGCTCTTCTAGCTCGAGTGATTCCATTGTGACAACTTATAGCGTTACTGTCTGCGAATGATCAATCACTAATAGTGTCCCTCGTATGTGTACGTGTTTAGACGTGCAGTATTGTTATGTTTGTCGTGTGTTATGCACGGCCGCATTTGTGGGCCAGACTGTGCGGCAGGGGGCGGGCACAATTTCAAAAAGACTGTAGCTGAAGTTGCAACCGTGGAATTATTTTGTTTTCTATGCCATCGTAAAGATAATAATTATTCCTACACATTTGCCGCTGGATGTATGCAGAAATTTGGAATTCTTTTCAAGTTATTAGAGTTTGTTTATACCCAATACAGGTGTGTATGGGTAGAAAGCGTCTATTTAAACAGAAAAGACTTGCTACACTATAGTAACATTGTAGCGCTGTCCACGGTGGCCGGCTGAAAAGAGGCGAGAGGACTGACGTCACATCCATGATCAGCTTAGACCCACACGGTGTTTACCATTTTGGATATCCACTATTTTGAACTTATACCAGATCTAACTAAACACAACGTGCCTGTCATGAAGTCAGCAGTGGAACTTTCCACGAAAGAATTAGATATTGTTTGTTATCGTTAATTACTCCCGCACAACAATAGAACAGAAGGATTGACTCGAGTATTTGTGACTCTGTGTCAAACATGCTGGAAATGTTCACTTGACATTTGATATTCACACGGTATTTGATATTTCGAAATCAGGCAAGCATGGAGTGACTCCGTTAACTTTTCCAAAGATCTTACCTTCTAAAATGTCCTCTTTCGTCTGGCAATTTGCTGCCCATATAAGGCCTAGATGTCACGTGAAGTTGTATGCGTCATAGCGGCAAGATGTCGCCCGCGATGGAAGTATAGCAAGGGTGGCGCGCAAACACAGTTTCAACGTCGTCTATTTTCGAAAGAAGAGCCATGGCATTAGCATGGGATGAATCCTTGGATGTTAGTTAACATCAACATGTGCATTCACGTTAATAAAACATCAACCAACATTGATTTCACGGCACTAATCTTTGCCGTTAACACAAATGCTACATAACTAGATATCACCTGGTACGCCTACTAATTGCTAACGCGCATGCACCGCGTCCATTTCGTCAGAATGTTGACGTGACCTAGGTGCACTTCGAATTGAATGCAGCGCATGAAGTTCTAAACAAATTTACGCCTCACAAATAATGTACTGCTGGCGTTGTTCCACCAGTTCAGCTTTGCAGTGGGACGTCACGAATTTAACGGAATGAGCACGTACTATAGAGCTCCTGGTGGAAAAGAGGGATGTGTTTTACTATGTTACCCGCAATTTTTGTCTGGCAAAAGAAACAAGTAACCGCCGTAATATACTATGGGGTTCTCATAGCTCAGCTGGGGTTCCACAATGTAAGGGATTCGAAAGATGCCGCAGCGAGACACCGCTTATGCAGACACATGTCATTTGCATGTCATTATGCTATTATTCAGTCAATGTGGAGCAATCACATGGTTTTTTCACGTTGGTTTTCTGGTTATGTTAGTGTGTGCCTGCATGATCGGGCGTGCTAAATATGCGCACATTTATCAACACATATATGTTGACACAGGGACCAGGGCGATGGCGGAAAAGCAACAAGAGAAACAGAGAGTCTGCCATAACAACACGATGAGAATTGAGCCAAGAGAATTGCGGGGGTGAAACGAACAGACAAGCGAAGAATGGAGGAACTGAGGGAGAATGGAGGAACTGAGGGAGAATGGAGGAACTGAGGGAGAATGGAGGAATTGAGGGAGAATGGAGGAACTGAGGGAGAATGGAGGAACTGAGGGGGAATGGAGGAACTGATGGAGAATGGAGGAACCGAGGGAGAATGGAGGAACTGAGGGAGAATGGAGGAACTGAGGGAGAATGGAGGAACTGAGGGAGGAAGTTGGTGTGAAGGACTCGCGAGGAAGCTGGCGAGGAACCGCCTAAAGTGGACTGGACACGTGAAAAGTGGAACATTTGACAAAGATGCGCTTAGAAGGAGAAGAGGAAGACCGAGATTAAGATGGGAGGACAGGGTGGAGAGAGTTTTGGCGAGAGTGGGAGGAAAGGGGAGAATGGGAGCGAGGGATAGGGGGGACTGGAGACGGTTGGTGGAGACGGCAGTGTAACGTCGGTGTCAGTCTCACCCCGGACTTCAGGGATAAAGAGGTATCGTTGTCAGCCTCACCCGGGACTTCAGGGATAAAGAGGTATCGGTGTCAGCCTCACCCTGGACTTCAGGGATAAAGAGGTATCGTTGTCAGCCTCACCCGGGACTTCAGGGATAAAGAGGTATCGGTGTCAGCCTCACCCGGGACTTCAGGGATAAAGAGGTATCGGTGTCAGCCTCACCCGGGACTTCAGGGATAAAGAGGTATCGGTGTCAGCCTCACCCGGGACTTCAGGGATAAAGAGGTATCGGTGTCAGCCTCACCCGGGACTTCAGGGATAAAGAGGTATCGGTGTCAGCCTCAACCAGGACTTCAGGGATAAAGAGGTATCGGTGTCAGCCTCACCCGGGACTTCAGGGATAAAGAGGTATCGGTATCAGCCTCACCCGGGACTTCAGGGATAAAGAGGTATCGGTGTCAGCCTCACCCTGGACTTCAGGGATAAAGAGGTATCGGTATCAGCCTCACCCGGGACTTCAGGGATAAAGAGGTATCGGTGTCAGCCTCACCCGGGACCTCAGGAATAAAGAGGAGAGCAACAACATCTCTCAAATCCACAGCAGACATGTTAAGGAAAACAACTGAGCTATCAGTGATTCGATTGTGACAATTTATAGCGTTACTGTCTCGGTGATTGATAAGTCACTGTATTATCCAATTCGACCAGATCAAGATTGGTAGGAACAAGAAACATGACTGGCGTGGTGTAGCTTGAGACGGTTGGCATTCTGCCCGTATCATAGTTTTTAAACTGTGAATCAACATCTGCTTTGCGACAAATTAAAACCCAATTAACATACGAAACATTCGAGATAGATTGATGTATACGTGCATGTTTCGGTTCATGTTTGTGTAGACATATTGATAACCTGACCGAAAGTCAATAACCATGCACAGGGAAGAGCATTATTTATATCATTTCGCGCATTAATGAGTTAATTAAAAAAGCTTACTTGTCGAAAATGGGCTAGTTGAGCCACAAAAGGCCCACGGAAAGGTTAGTTGACCACCAAAGGCCCACGGGAAGGTTAGTTGATCCACCCAAGGCCCACGGGAAGGTTAGTTGAGCAACTCAAGGCCCACGGGAAGGTTAGTTGATCCACCCAAGGCCCACGGGAAGGTTAGTTGAGCCACCCAAGGCCCACGGGAAGGTTAGTTGAGCCACCCAAGGCCCACGGGAAGGTTAGTTGAGCAACCCAAGGCCCACGGGAAGGTTAGTTGATCCACCCAAGGCCCACGGGAAGGTTAGTTGAGCCACCCAAGGCCCACGGGAAGGTTAGTTGAGCCACCCAAGGCCCACGGGAAGGTTAGTTGAGCCACCCAAGGCCCACGGGAAGGTTAGTTGAGCCACCCAAGGCCCACGGGAAGGTTAGTTGAGCCACCCAAGGCCCACGGGAAGGTTAGTTGAGCCACCCAAGGCCCACGGGAAGGTTAGTTGAGCAACCCAAGGCCCACGGAAAGTTAGTTGAGCCACCCAAGGCCCACGGGAAGGTTAGTTGAGCCACCCAAGGCCCACGGGAAGGTTAGTTGAGCCACCCAAGGCCCACGGGAAGGTTAGTTGAGCCACCCAAGGCCCACGGGAAGGTTAGTTGAGCCACCCAAGGCCCACGGGAAGGTTAGTTGAGCCACCCAAGGCCCACGGTAAGGTTAGTTGAGCCACCCAAGGCCCACGGGAAGGTTAGTTGAGCCACCCAAGGCCCACGGGAAGGTTAGTTGAGCCACCCAAGGCCCACGGGAAGGTTAGTTGATCCACCCAAGGCCCACGGGAAGGTTAGTTGATCCACCCAAGGCCCACGGGAAGGTTAGTTGAGCCACCCAAGGCCCACGGTAAGGTTAGTTGAGCCACCCACGGCCCACGGGAAGGTTAGTTGAGCCACCCAAGGCCCACGGGAAGGTTAGTTGAGCCACCCAAGGCCCACGGGAAGGTTAGTTGATCCACCCAAGGCCCACGGGAAGGTTAGTTGAGCAACTCAAGGCCCACGGGAAGGTTAGTTGATCCACCCAAGGCCCACGGGAAGGTTAGTTGAGCCACTCAAGGCCCACGGGAAGGTTAGTTGAGCAACCCAAGGCCCACGGAAAGGTTAGGTGAGCCACCCAAGGCCCACGGGAAGGTTAGTTGGTCCACCCAAGGCCCACGGGAAGGTTAGTTGAGCAACCCAAGGCCCACGGAAAGTTAGTTGAGCCACCCAAGGCCCACGGGAAGGTTAGTTGAGCAACCCAAGGCCCACGGGAAGGTTAGTTGAGCCACCCAAGGCCCACGGTAAGGTTAGTTGAGCCACCCACGGCCCACGGGAAGGTTAGTTGAGCCACCCAAGGCCCACAGGAAGGTTAGTTGATCCACCCAAGGCCCACGGGAAGGTTAGTTGAGCCACCCAAGGCCCACGGGAAGGTTAGTTGATTCCACCCAAGGCCCACGGGAAGGTTAGTTGATCCACCCAAGGCCCACGGGAAGGTTAGTTGAGCCACCCAAGGCCCACGGGAAGGTTAGTTGAGCAACCCAAGGCCCACGGGGAGGTTAGTTGAGCCACCAAAGGCCCACGGGAAGGTTAGTTGATCCACCCAAGGCCCACGGGAAGGCTAGTTGAGCCACGCAGGGCCCACGGGAAGGTTAGTTGATTTACCCAAGGCCCACGGGAAGGTTAGTTGATCCACCCAAGGCCCACGGGAAGGTTAGTTGAGCCACCCAAGGCCCACGGGAAGGTTAGTTGAGCAACCCAAGGCCCACGGGAAGGTTAGTTGAGCCACCAAAGGCCCACGGTAAGGTTAGTTGAGCCACCCAAGGCCCACGGGAAGGCTAGTTGAGCCACCCAAGGCCCACATTAAGGCTAGTTGAGCCACCCAAGGCCCAGGGGAAGGTTAGTTGATCCACCCAAGGCCCAGGGGAAGGTTAGTTGAGCCACCCAAGGCCCACGGGAAGGCTAGTTGAGCCACCCAAGGCCCACATTAAGGCTAGTTGAGCCACCCAAGGCCCACGGGAAGGTTAGTTGATCCACCCAAGGCCCACGGGAAGGTTAGTTGAGCCACCCAAGGCCCACATTAAGGCTAGTTGAGCCACCAAAGGCCCACGGGAAGGTTAGTTGATCCACCCAAGGCCCACGGGAAGGTTAGTTGATCCACCCAAGGCTCACGGGAAGGCTAGTTGAGCCACCCAAGGCCCACGGGAAGGTTAGTTGATTCACCCAAGGCCCACGGGAAGGCTAGTTGAGCCACCCAAGGCCCACGGTAAGGTTAGTTGAGCCACCCAAGGCCCACGGTAAGGTTAGTTGAGCCACCCAAGGCCCACGGTAAGGTTAGTTGAGCCACCCACGGCCCACGGGAAGGTTAGTTGAGCCACCCAAGGCCCACGGGAAGGTTAGTTGAGCCACCCAAGGCCCACGGGAAGGTTAGTTGAGCCACCCACGGCCCACGGGAAGGTTAGTTGAGCCACCCAAGGCCCACGGGAAGGTTAGTTGATCCACCCAAGGCCCACGGGAAGGTTAGTTGAGCAACCCAAGGCCCACGGAAAGTTAGTTGAGCCACCCAAGGCCCACGGGAAGGTTAGTTGAGCAACCCACGGCCCACGGGAAGGTTAGTTGAGCCACCCAAGGCCCACGGTAAGGTTAGTTGAGCCACCCACGGCCCACGGGAAGGTTAGTTGAGCCACCCAAGGCCCACAGGAAGGTTAGTTGATCCACCCAAGGCCCACGGGAAGGTTAGTTGAGCCACCCAAGGCCCACGGGAAGGTTAGTTGATTCACCCAAGGCCCACTGGAAGGTTAGTTGATCCACCCAAGGCCCACGGGAAGGTTAGTTGAGCCACCCAAGGCCCACGAGAAGGTTAGTTGAGCAACCCAAGGCCCACGGGGAGGTTAGTTGAGCCACCAAAGGCCCACGGGAAGGTTAGTTGAGCCACCCAAGGCCCACGGGAAGGTTAGTTGATCCACCCAAGGCCCACGGGAAGGTTAGTTGAGCCACCCAAGGCCCACGGGAAGGTTAGTTGATTCACCCAAGGCCCACGGGAAGGTTAGTTGAGCCACCCAAGGCCCACGGGAAGGTTAGTTGAGCCACCAAAGGCCCACGGGAAGGTTAGTTGAGCCACCCAAGGCCCACGGGAAGGTTAGTTGATCCACCCAAGGCCCACGGGAAGGTTAGTTGAGCCACCCAAGGCCCACGGGAAGGTTAGTTGAGCAACCCAAGGCCCACGGGAAGGTTAGTTGAGCCACCAAAGGCCCACGGTAAGGTTAGTTGAGCCACCCAAGGCCCACGGAAGGCTAGTTGAGCCACCCAAGGCCCACATTAAGGCTAGTTGAGCCACCCAAGGTCCAGGGAAGGTTAGTTGATCCACCCAAGGCCCACGGGAAGGTTAGTTGATCCACCCAAGGCCCACGGGAAGGTTAGTTGAGCCACCCAAGGCCCACATTAAGGCTAGTTGAGCCACCCAAGGCCCACGGGAAGGTTAGTTGAGCCACCCAAGGCCCACGGGAAGGTTAGTTGATCCACCCAAGGCCCACGGGAAGGTTAGTTGAGCCACCCAAGGCCCACGGGAAGGTTAGTTGATCCACCCAAGGCCCACGGGAAGGTTAGTTGATCCACCCAAGGCCCACGGGAAGGTTAGTTGATCCACCCAAGGCCCACGGGAAGGTTAGTTGATCCACCCAAGGCCCACGGGAAGGCTAGTTGAGCCACCCAAGGCCCACATTAAGGCTAGTTGAGCCACCCAAGGCCCAGGGGAAGGTTAGTTGAGCCACCCAAGGCCCAGGGGAAGGTTAGTTGATCCACCCAAGGCCCACGGGAAGGTTAGTTGAGCCACCCAAGGCCCACATTAAGGCTAGTTGAGCCACCCAAGGCCCACGGGAAGGTTAGTTGATCCACCCAAGGCCCACGGGAAGGCTAGTTGAGCCACCCAAGGCCCAGGGGAAGGTTAGTTGATTCACCCAAGGCCCACGGGAAGGTTAGTTGATCCACCCAAGGCCCACGGGTTATAACACCTGGTATGACATCTGGTATAACACCTGGTATAATATCTGGTATAACACTTGGTATAACACCTGGTATAATACCTGGTGTAACACCTGGCTCTCACCATTGAGGACTGTGTATCCATCGTAGCTCAAGGTGATCACGTTGACGTCTACCTCGTGTCATTAATTGAGGACGTTAAAGAACCAAAGATGACGATAGTGCTGGAAAGGAAGAGGAAGAAGTTATTTGTATATTCGCGGGAAATATGATTTTTAGGTAGAATGTAAGCAAAACAGATACAACATAAATTGCAAGTATAGATTGATAAACTGAAATTAAAACTTAAATATTCAGTCTTTTATGAAAAAGTGTTAAACAAATTTAATATTGCACGAATGGCAAATGAAAGCAAAGAAGCATTTAGTTTGCGACAGGTCACCGGTGTATGTTGTTTACATAGAGTGAAGTTTATATATATATATATGTATATATATATATATATATATATATATATATATATATATATATATATATATATATATATATATATATATATATATATATATATATATTCCCAGCAACAAAGTTCCCACACAATGTCTGACTGTAACGCCCACATAAATTATTTATGTACGTCGTCACTCGTGCTTGTTCACGTCTACTGTTAAGTCTGAAAGTAACTGGTTGCTAAGAAACTTACACTAGACATATTGTCGAGACGTACGTCTATGTGGAATTTTCCACTCCATAGCACTGCGTGGAGAGGTGTTGTGTTTGGA
>BSQZ01000062.1:595000-815000 GCA_033239005.1 Lamellibrachia satsuma | reverse complement strand
TATGTCTCTCTCTCTCTCTCTCTCTCTCTCTCTCTCGCTCTCTGTAATACGCTCTCTGTCTCTCTGTCATTATCTCTCTCTCTCTCTCTCTCTCTCTCTCTCTTTCTCTCTTTCTCTCTCTGTATCTCTCTTTCTCTGCCTCTCTCTCTCTCTGTGTGTGTGTGTGTGTGTCTTTCTGTTTGTCTGTCTGTCTCTCTCTCTGTCTCTCCTTCTCTGTCTCTCTCTGTCTTTCTCTGTCTGTCTTTCTGTTTATCTGTCTCTCTGTCTCTCCCTATGTCTCTCTATATATATCTCTCTGTCTCTATCTGTCTCTCTCTCTGTCTCTAACTGTCTCTCTCTCTCTGTCTCTCTCTGTCCCTCTCTCTCTCTCTCTCCCTCTGTCTCTGTCGCTCTCGCTGTGTCTCTGTGTATTTGTGTGCGTGTGTCTCCATCCCTCGCTCCCTCCTTCCCTCCCTCTCTCTACCTAGCTTTTACACACACGCACGCACGCACGCACGTACTCACGCACGCACGCACGCACACACACACACACACACTGTGAGAACTCTCCCTCTGTCTCCTCTCGTTTCGTCTCGCATCACCATCCTCTCTCCGCCAACTTTACGCATAGCAGCTTAACAGATTTGACTCGTTCTATTTTGATACCTTCGATGACAATTGGAACAAAATCAATCTTTGTACCATCAAAATAAAAGATGGTCCCTAGTTTGACTTGCATCAATTCGTACGTTGCCGTCTTGTGACCTACTGAACCGGCTCGCACGCAGCTGTGCGTGGCCAGTAGCCGTAGGCTTCTTAGTGTTTCAGATTACACACAGCATTGTGTTGTCGGCACTAATATACGGGCACTGTCATCTTCAATTCACTGGCCGTGAAAAGGAAATCCAGGCACCTGATTTGATACTGTTTGGAACACCTCGACTGAGTCATTGAACTAATGCGTTCAGTGTACACACCTAGTCACATCCGTCACCCACCGATGTACGCGTTCAGTGTACACACCTAGTCCCATCCGTCTCCCACCGATGTACGCGTTCAGTGTAAACACCTAGTCACATCCGTCACCCACCGATGTACGCGTTCAGTGTACACACCTAGTCCCATCCGTCTCCCACCGATGTGCGCGTTCAGTGTACACACCTAGTCACATCCGTCACCCATCGATGTACGCGTTCAGTGTACACACCTAGTCACATCCGTCACCCACCGATGTACGCGTTCAGTGTACACACCTAGTCACATCCGTCACCCACTGATGTGCGCGTTCAGTGTACACACCTAGTCACATCCGTCACCCACCGATGTACGCGTTCAGTGTACACACCTAGTCACACCCGTCACCCACCGATGTACGCGGGTCGACGTCATCGATATGTTACGTCAACACACATGTTCATGCTCAAAAACGTAATTGTTACGTTTCTGACATAGGTGGGTTATTCATATATAAAATAAATTCGTTTTCCGTGTTTTAAACCCCACTGCTTCCCACAAACAACAGGTAAACATCCTTCTTCCACGGAACGGTTGTAGATAGCACACACTGGAACTAGTGGTATCGATGCACTTCGGTGGATGTATCCCACTAGGACCAGCAGTGTCACGTGGATTCAGATGAATCTGGTGTTCAACTGGTCACCAATTGCCTATATACAAGTGGGTGAGGTTAAACAAGCTCAACACAAGGAAGTGTTTCAGCCGGTTTATGTACGTCCATAACGCGCGCACTGTGAGTCAGACGATTGAGGCATCTCTCAGATGTGCCTATCAATCATATCATAGTTTTAATATTAATCCACCGTTTTCTGTCATTTTCCTGCCTGCACACCAGGCATATGGCGAATATTCTAGTAGATTAACTAGTTAAATTAATTTCGAATGTGTTATTAATTTAACTTATATTTAAAAAGTTAACTAGTTATGTTGAGTTAATAAAAATTATTAACCTAACCTTTCCACATTAACGATTAGGCTAAGTTAATCGCGCCGTGCTTGCTGTTCAACATTTCAATGTTCTCTTGAAAATGTGATTTTTGTTTCACTGTTCTAACTTAGATCGCACCCAGTGGATCCAACCACGTTAGATTACACGCTGTACGGACCAGTATTTTTTATATTGATGTAAACACCGGTGTTCATACGCTACCTCGATCGCTCATATTGGAAGGTTTAGACGGACCAGTGCATGTTTACCCAAATACCATGTGTTGTCACACACGAGTGCCCAGCCGCAGGGTATGTCCAAAAGCACACTTGACCGTCCCATTTAAAGTATATAGCCCTACGTTGTCTACAGTCCACAAAAGTCACAAGGTTATCAACATTAGATACCTCTTTTCTGTGCAGCCGAAGCGCATGACCTATCTTTGTATCAATGGGACTTTCTCATGGCAGAGCAATCTATATATAAGGCATAATTATTCCGACCAGATAGACAACGCGTGGAAAAGTCTGTGTGCTCAGTGACATTCCTGCATGACCCATCATAGTGGCAACGTTGTTTTCAATAGACGCCACTGCAAGGTGGACTAAACAGTAAGTAAGTTTTATGATATACATTTTACATGTTTCGTCGCACTATTCAACCTGACAATCCTTAAAGATTGATGATTGTGACGTGTCTACCGGGAGAGGCGTCATCGCGCAAAGTATTATGTTAATACGTGTATCGTAGTGTTGATATTAGTCCATCCGTTGTATTTTCCACGGCGTCGCTCTGTGTGTGCGTTTATTGTGATCTGTCGTTACGCGCAGGGAGGGAGCTGTCGATTGAAACAACCCATTATGTGCCGGCAAATGAACACATATCAGAACATGGGGTACGTGTCGATATGTACATGAGTTGAAGAGTGACCCTTTTGTTCAAAGTGACGGGATACTCTGTGAATAATCGATAAATACTCTGTGCATAAGCGATCGAAAAACAGAAGCGAATAGAGGTTTCTGATATATTAGATCAACCGAGGTCAACCCATTAATGACTGATTGTTGGTTGATGGTCAGGTGCACAGGCAGGGGCTACGAATACGAAGGGTAACTAAACACCTATTGCGTGTTTCTTCTTGTGTTCATTTGTGGCACTGCTCTGTCTGTGACGGCGTTTCAACTTCATTGATAACTATTAAAAAAATGCACCCGATGTCTATTTCGAGCAAGACATCATATGTGGACGAAATAAATGGGAATCCACAAGTTGCACAGCGTGGTGTACTTGGAATCTGTTGATAAGGAGCAAGGTGGTCCTTGGGCGTTGAAATGCGAACCTCATTCGTTACGCAATGTTGCAGTCGCACAATATACACCAGTTGCCAGCAAACAAAAGGGCAAAATATGATTGTGCGTGAGTGCGCTAGCGTGTGTGCGCATTGTGTGTGCATTGTGTGTTCCCATATGCATGCGTCTATGCGACATGCTACTCAGGTGCTGTGATGACACTAATCGAGTAAGACCGGCGTGTGTCGCCGATCCGCGTACAACAGAGGCCGCCCGAACACCGACGGACGTCGCCGAGGCCGCCCGAACACCGACGGACGTCGCCGAGGCCGCCCGAACACCGACGGACGTCGCGGGGGTGTGATGCCGACTACCAGTCTGCCTGACATAGTGAAATGCCACACGAAATACCAAAACGAACAAAAGAAAACGGACAAGCGCCAGCGAAGACGCAAACAAAGGCAAACAAGACTCGCGAAAGGTAAATAAACGGACGTGTCGAATTTTTTTATTCCAAATTACAAATTTCAAAAATGTAACTACAGCTAAATTTTACAGTTCTGATTTTATTAGTATTTATCGTGAAGGACACTCGTCTAGTAATTTTTAGCATTAACTACACCAATCATATGCTAATCAGCCATTATCTGTACTAATGTCTTTGAATACTTTCATCATCACTGCCAAGGGCTTCTGACTTCATCCGTACCCTTGGCAGATCGACCTGTTGAAACGTTGATTTTCCAGTTGCTATATTAACCAATGGGATTGCGAGCTGGAATTCACGTGGCCTACACACGAGAACGTAACGTTGATTGGTTGTGGACCCACCGCTGGTCGAATGGGTAATGATAGGCATTTCATGGAAACGCTCTTTGACGTTTGGGCGCCTACAAATAATTAAGCGTACATCCCCACATGGCGTGGGTACACTGACAATTCCACGTTTCAACAGGTCGATCTATCGGGTGTACCGTACTACTACCACCCCCTGGCTAGCGAGGATGTATATATTTGTATTTATTGTGACGCGAGAATACCTGGTCGCACGATATTTGGTCACAGTGATGACAGAAAGAAATGGTAAACATTTGATCGCAGGGATACCAAAAAGGTCAAATAGTACTGCCTTAAAACAATGTCTTATGTGCGATGCTATAGTATTTGACGAAACGTAACATTTGCAAGATTAACATCAACGAATTTAGAGCTGACGTACTTTGTGGAGGTAATTTACGTCCGTAAATGTAATCTACATGTTGTGACACTGCAGTGGTCGGCTACGCGGCATGGATGCTACTCTGCCCTCTCATGGTGTTGCTGCTTTGCATCAGTGCGCCACCTGTGGACGAAGACGATAACTACATCACTGCCCTAGAACCATGGCATTGTGGGCGGCGCAACCCCCCAAAAACAACGTAGATGTGTCATCCCTGACTTGTAAAATGTAAATACAACAATGTGTGTGTGTGTGTGTGTGTGTGTGTGTGTGTGTGTGTGTGTGTGTGTGTGTGTGTGTGCGTGCGTGCGTGCGTGCGTGCGTGCGTGCGTGCGTGCGTGCGTGTGTGCGTGCGTGCGTGCGTATACATGTGCGTGGGTTAACAATGTAATGTGAATTGTTTAAATATATCAATATGAAATCGTTTCTGGATTTTGTATAATCATTTCACACGCACGAAGCCGTACACGACTTGGCAGACACTACATAAGCTCTTGGAGCCACCCATGCACTTATAAAATACAATGGAAATATTACTGTGAGTGTGAATAAAATAGCCATATAGTGAAATAAAATATATACCTCTAGGTCATTATTTAAGTATAATGTGGAACTTTCTTTTATTCGTTGTTGTAGGCCTACTTATTTTAAAACCGGTGCCCGCTACACAACACTTAATTGGGTTATCTCCGGGTAGCCACTTTCGCAAGACCAGTGGCGTATCTAGGATCCCACAAGGGGGGACCGGGGGAGCGGGGGGGAGCGGGGGGGGGGGCACGCCTAGTCACCAATGATACGATGTAGCAGCGCAACGGGAAAACAATTTGGCCAGGAAATCAATACCTGCTTCCCCCTCCCTCCCTCCCACCCTACCTCCCTTCCACCCTCCCTCCCTCCCACCCTCCCTCCCTCCCTCCCTCCTCCCCCCTCCCTGCATCCCTCCTTCCCTCCCTCCCTCCCTCCCTCCCTCCCTCCCTCCATCGTAGAATCGTGCGCCCACATTTTATTATGCGAAAGCGCCATTGTGCACTCGCAGTCGGCAGGACGCCCGAGAAGAATGCAGACCTCTGACTGCAAAACAGTTATCCTTAAGACGCTGTAACTCCGGTAAATGTGTTCTTCCTCTTGAGTAACTCGTTTTTCAGCATTTGCACTCTTGTTCCTGAAATTAATTGTTTGCCAAATATTCCGCCTTCAGCTGTACTAGACATGTGTGTGTGTGTGTGTGTGTGTGTGTGTGTGTGTGTGTGTGTGTGTGTGTGTGTGTGTGTGTGTGTGTGTGTGTGTGTGTGTGTGTGTGTGTGTGTGTGTGTGTGTGTGTGTGTGTGTGTGTGTGCGTGCGTGCGCGTGCGTGCGTGCGTGCGTGCGTGCGTGCGTGCGTGTGTATATATATAAATTACTCACGTCAGCTGTGGAACTTTTTATGAAATAACACACCTTTTCCGCGTAGCATGCGCAGTCAAGGGAAACGTGGGTCAACTCTGGAGGCGAGTACCAGACAATAGCCGTGTTAGAATCGTTTGTGTGTTAGGGAAACGGAATATATCAAGCTATACAAATGGATCACGATGTAGACGAAGTGTCACAGATGGTAGCACAAGAATAACCAGTTTATTCCATATATCAAAGAGGACCACAAATGCACTTTCACCAGCTTCGGCCAACATTCCGACGGGGCCTGTGTCATGTGTCATTAAAATGTTATCCTTTGCTCTGTAAGATTATACCAAGCCTATGAAAATGGAAGATATATTATATTGTGATAATACAGTGTGTCAAAGCCCATCATTCTGACCCGTTAATAAGATGCAGTCGATTTATTTCACAATAACATGGGTTGTATTCAATGTGCTACGAGCACGTGGTGCCTGCATTCCAGATCATATGGCTTGGGCAATATTGGAAGTCTGACACTTTACACATTTATGCCCTACTGTCTGTATAAACATAAATGTGTTTACTCCATAGTACAACATTCACCTAGAAACATATATGATGTATATTTTATTTTCTAGGCCTAATTAATACCTGTACAAATGTTTATTTCTTGCAGGGCCTCAAAATTAACTTTCCATCGACTATTGTTCCTCTTGAATACAGATGGAATGGAGTCAGGTTTCAGGAATTTTCGGCCGCGATAGGTTATCCTGAAGTCACTGTCAATGAAACGACGAGAACATATCTTTGTGTGAGATGTGATTTGGAATAACGGTCCAACATCTCTGCCAATTTTCACAATCCATATTTTGAGCAGTTTCGCATCCTTTGGCAGAACATGGAACGCTACAGTTTTCCCACTGTCGGTCACATGTCCTGGTGTGTTGCAGCCCGGAACACAAAAAGTCTGTTTAGTTTTAATATTTTTTCTTCAACGACTTTCTAACAGCCATCTTGAAGCCATATATGAACTGATACATTGAATAATTAAATGATCAATGATGGAATATGAAAATTAAAAAAATATATTTCCAAATGAAAACTGTATGATTGTCTTGTATCAGAATGGTAACCAGTAATAACAATTCATGTTTTGCAGTTTAATACCTGTCGATTCCTATATGTATAAGCATGTAGATATCTTTACCTTTTAGATATAGGCGTTTTATCGTGTATGTCTTGTCTTGTATCACATTGGTTGTACTCAGGTACTATGATTGATATTTACTAAATGAATTATGTTATGCTATGTTTATCATTGACATTGTACAAGTCAAGTGTTATTGAGTTTAATAAATTATAAACAGAGCCAGATCTACATGTATTGTTTGTATATGTACTAGTGCCCTGAGCGGGCCTAGAATTTGATCCTAATCCCGGTCCGCAATTAGCAGTTCAAGAGTCCAGGCCCGGCCCAGGCCCGCAATATTTTTTCAAGCCCGGCCCGGCCCAGGCCCGCAAACTAGAATTTAGGCCCAGGCCCGGCCCAGGCCCAACCCAGACCGTGAATGTTTGGCCCAGGCCCGGCCCGGCCCGGCCCGGCCCGCAAGTTTCAGGCCCAGGCCCGGCCCATACCCGCGGGTCAAAGATGGGTAAGCCCGCGGCCCGCAAGCCCGCGGCCCGCTAAGTTTAGAGAAGATAAAACCTATAATCTTATAACAAAGACGAGGATGAGTTCTAAAAATCCAGCACCACCAACTTCTTCAAACTTACGGATATCCTGAAGAAAAATTAAGAAAAACTTCTTAGGTCATTACTATTAAATATGATAACATTTGTTTTATTTGGCTTTAACGTATTGGCTGATGGTTAGGGTAGGAGATTTGTTTATCTAACCCTGACTTAACCCATATGCAAGCCATAACCCCAATTTATATTGTTAATTTAATTAGTTCAACTAAGTTAACATAATTTAATATAATATTTCAATTAAATGTCACCCACTGGCACTGACACCCAGTGGCATTTCCAGCAGGTCTGCAGTCACTAGCCTGAGACAGACAGGTTCAGACATGTGAATTAGTACAAGTGTGAATGAATTAGGACTGGGAAGAAATACCAATTACCAACTGGGTTGGGTACTGGGTAGTGGGCTAGTGGCCTAGTGGGCACTTGGCAGTGGGCAGGTCTTTCAGGTGGGCAATGTTTGGAGGGAAGACCTAGACAATAGAATGTCCACTGGTAGGGTCAAAGGGTGATAAGTTGATGGTTAATCATGGCTTGATTGCCTCTGCAAATATTTCTAAAGTAAACATTTGGGGCTGGCTACTTCCAGCCAAGTGAACTTATGGGCCATTAGATTCCATGCAAGGTCTCAATTTGCAACTATATAATACTAAAGAAATAATTTTAAGCATTCAGTAACCGGAATTACAATTTATGATCAGGTTTAAAAAAAAAATAAAGTAATAATCTGTGTTTTGTATGAATATTTTTATTATGTCCAGGCCCAGCCCATGCCCGGCCTGGCTCGCTCACACTAGGCCCAGGCCCGGCCCAAGCCCGATGTGTTTAAATTGCTTTCAGCCCAGGCGCGGCCCGGGCCCGCAGTATGTAGGCCCAGGCCCGGCCCGGCCCGAGAAATTCTGTAAAGGCCCGGCCCGCGCAGGGCACTAATATGTATACATGGTATAAACACTTATAAACCCACAACCCCACCCATATCCTCGATTAGGAATCCCCAGCAGGTTCCCACCGTAAACATCAACGTAAACATGTCATTGCCGATCTACTGTTTTGTTTTAATGTAACTAACCAGTCTGTGCACAACATTCATGGGACTGTCAAAGACGAAGACGATCTGAAAGCGGCAACGACAGACGGAACACTTAGGGGATTCCCTTCTTCCTTGAAGCAAGCGCGAGTGACGTCAGGCATGAGACAATGAGCGTAGTACCCAGCCCTTCAGGGCGTTCTGGATGCTGCCCAAAACGTTAGTTCTTGCAACTGCCGTCAGATGGCGGTTTGGTGGTGGTAACCGGGTTCATTGGGATGCAATTCTGTGCTTAAGTCAGCTTTTGATTTACCAGTGCTTCAAGCATTGACGGGAAATGTCCTGGTTATATCTGTCAGCGCCTGCTCGAACAAGTACAGTGGCCTCTCCCTATATGGAACATGTTAGCCAATTTGTTCCATATATCCGATGTTCCTTATACCCACGGGTATGAGGGAGGGTGACCAAGGGTGACTTATGGCAATGTGTATGCCATTGTACCTTTCGAATATGTGTTTGGACACGGGATTGTGTATTGTTGGGTGGGGTTGTGGGTTGGAAATATGGTGTTTCGTTAGGACAGAGTTGGAGCATGGCTGACTGGGGTGGCGTGGCTGAAAGGGGGGAATGGGGCGGGTTGTACGATAAAATGCAGCAGGTCTGCAATACGCTTGTCGTTGCCGGAAGATTCGGTGCCAAAAAAACCCGTCGGAACAAGGCAGGAGGCGGCACGACGTGAAGACGCGTTTGTGTAGGGGAGACCGGGACAAGTCCGCCACTTGGACACTCTAATAGGTCTGGAGACTGTTTTAAAGAGCTAGATGATCAGTTTCGGCCTTAAAATGGACGCAAATATCTTTTCCACATTTGTGCTATCAACAAATGGCAAAACTGTTACAAGACAATATCCAAATCTGACTCTTAGTAGACCTGCCCATGCATAGGCGGACTTATCCCTTGTCGGGGCAAGTCTGCCCAGGGGCCAGGGCAAATTCGCCCCAATCGTACATTAAACAGCAAATACACAAGAACAGTGCAGTTTTGTCTTATTTTTATGCCACGAAAACGTCATGTTTGTGACAGACATTCTGTTAGAAACTGAAAATCCTCACAAATTCTGTTTTATCTATGAAATAAACCAAGCAAACCATTGCATCGGCTAGATGGTGGTGGTGAGGTTTCATCAATTTGTGACTAGAAAATAACACTAAAATGGACAATTGGACGTCTTTATAAGAGTACTTGTTAGTGGGTTTATGTTCACAAGTGAACCTGAACATTTTACATCAGATATCTTAGGCGCGAACTCGTCCAATGGCTCGTAGGCGGACGTGCCACATCACAGAGACATTTTTGGTGGGGGGAAACTAAATATCACTGACACTGGATAGAGCAACAACGTAAGATCCAAACAACTGCTCTGATATAAAACAATAGCTCTGAGGTGTTAGTTGCATCAGCTTGCCTATTTGAATCAGCTACTTATGATATACTAATAATCATAGTTTATGTGAGTAAAAGCAATTTTGACTTATTAATGTGATTGTGTCCTAGATATCAAAAAGAATTAAAAATGGCTCAACTAACACTGTTTTCCTCTGCAATTGGTCGCCCGCTATGTACGTCTTTGTGTACGTCTTTATGTACGTCTTTGTGTACGTCTTTGTGTATGTCTTTGTGTACGTCTTTGTGTATGTCTTTGTGCAAGTCTTTGTGCATGTCTTTGTGTATGTAGCGCTTTCTGGCACATATTACCGAATTGGTTAATGGGTTGTTTACGTAACTTGGAAAAAAATCGTAGAAAGCACGCAAAGCGTTGCGAATAAGGGTACAGAACTTGGAACAATCGTAGAAAACATGCATAGTGTTGCGAACAATCAATGATTCGGGGTAGTAATTGGGTGAATAAAAAGTATGACTGATCATTTGACAGTTTGGCACCCGAGATGCAAAGCGTCTAGGAGGAGTAGCAGAACATCTGATGTGTACATGCATACGTATCTACGTACATACCTATCTATCTACCTTCCTATGTACCTGCCTACCAACCTACCTACCTACCTACCTACCAACCTACCAACCTTACTACCTACCAACCTTACTACCTACCCACCCACCCATCCACCCACCCACCCACCCACCCACCCACCCACCCACCCACCCACCAGCAATATGGTTACTGTACCACGTACACACAATGTAATGCAATTCAACGTAGCGCAATTTAATTCAACGTACATATAACGCAATGCAATTCAGCCTTTAATTGACCAAGGGTTATTTTACTTGTCACTCTATAACCATAATAATAGAAACGTGCAACGGTTACTTAAACATAACGGAATGCAATTCTACGCTTAAGTCAGCGTTTAATTTATCAACCCAAGGGTTATTTTTCTTGTCACTCATATAACCATAACCAACCAGCTCGATATTCCTTATAAAAGCTGGTGTGCGTGTAGAAATTACACAATCTTGCTACCACCCAACTAACGCAGGAAGACATTGAAGAAAGTGTCTGATCAGAACAGGAAGTCGCTACAGGATGAGTTCTACTGATCTAGGTAAGTTTCGTACTCGACCACTTTATTGTATAGAGATGTCAAGTAATATATTATTTAATAGGCTGAGTGACAACTAGTACCGCGGACGAAAGGTAGTGGCTGACGTAGTTGAGTTGTCTTAGGATAGATGACCATCATAAATTAAAAGACAGGATTACTGAAATATTTTATCCGCGATTTTGTCTAAGCCATTTGAATGCAATTTGACTTGGTTCATATACGACATTTTCAAAATCGATATATCCAAACCCGATCACCCTGAATTTCTATATAAAACATTGAGGCATTTCCAGATTAGGCACACGATCAGCCAAACACTGTTAATTGCAGTAATTGATACAGCACTAATGACACAGTCCAAAAAAAAACAGTAATTTGGGTCACCAATAAATTCTATTTTATGCATTATCGTAATTATAAATTGTAATCTGCAATGCATTGACACCCAGATACAATAACACCAGATAATTGTACACGAATTATATTTGCATATAACCATAAACGGACTTTGGTAAACGTGGTAAATTTTAGTGACGTAAAACCATATCTGTGACAACTAACATACCAGGAGTGACCCCCATGAACTTTTCAAAGCTCTTAGCCCCCTCCCCCAAGGCCTACTACTTCAATGTCATCGTGCCCTCGTACGTCGAACTGAATGCAGCGTATACAGCTGTAAACAAATATGTACGCCTCGTAGTTCACAAAACAACTTGTTCAAAGGATGTGTGGCGTTGTTCTACAAGTCGATTGTCAGCGTGGGACATCACGGATTTAACGGAAAGAGCGTGCACTATAGAGCTTCTGGCGGAAATGAAGGATGTGTTTTACTATGTATCCGGCAATTTCCTTCTGATAAACGAAACAAATATCCGTGGTAATGCTTGGGGTTCCCACAGCTCAGGCGGGGTTCCACAATGTAAGGGATTCGAATGACCCGTTTGATACCCCGCGATGCGCCGCATATGCCGCCACACGTCATTGTCGTGATTCACCCGGTCAATGGGGGACACCGTATGGGTTTTATTTATGTCATTTATATTTATGTTTGCTTGTATGATCGTGCGTGCTAAATAGGTACATATTTATCTACATATATCTGTCAAATCCACAGTAGACATGCTAACGAAAACAACTGGGCTACCGTTGCTCTTCTAGCTCGAGTGATCGCATTGTGACAACTTATAGCGTTACTGTCTGGGAATGATCAGTCACTAATAGTGTTCCTCGTATATGTACGTGTTTAAACATGCAGTATTATTCAAATCACACAGATATCCAGATTGGTAAAAACAAAACATCAGCAGGTTGTTGGCATTCTGCACCTATCATAGTTTTTAAATTGTGAATCAACCTCTGCTTTGCGACAAATAAAACCCCAATTACTATACATTTCGAAACATTCGAGATGAATTGATGTATGCGTGCATGTTTCGGTTCATCATTGTGTACACATATTGATAACGTGACTGAAAGTTGCTACAATACAACTGTTCCGACGCCTTGTACGCGATATAAAACAGAAAGTGAATGATGAGTAGCTGTATTGATTTGTGCAGGTAAATACTCTCTGTGTGGACAAGGCGAGGACAATCAAAATCAATTCAACGAGAGAAGGAAGCGAAAGAAGACGCGCGAAAGGAGAAAAACACTACTGGTTAAAGGTAAACATGATTGAATAACCACCCAAGGAAACAAGCTCCAGATGGCGAGTGAAAAAAGAAGACATTCGTCTATCGAGAGTCCACCTATATGTGGTCCACCTTTGTCAGATACGCCTCTCTGTCAATTCTGTTTTTTTTTACATACTGACACTTCGTCAACATTTAATTTAGATCATTTGTATTGTCCTCTTTGAGAATGAGCACCTTCTTATACCCAACCTATACGCTGTGTAAGGCCTGTCAGGGTTGTCAACATTGGTATGTGGGCACTGACAAGGAAATCCAGGCACCTGATTTGGTACTGTATGGAAACACCTTGACTGAGTCATTGCAATAATGGTTTGTTGTTCGTGCGTGCAGTGAGGTAATCTTATCACACCCGCTATCCACCGACGTGCGCAGGCGTGTCGGCATCGTGGACTTTATATACCAATACACATGTATGTTCATGTTGACAAACATAATTGCCAGATTTCTTACACGAGCGGGCTATTAATATGTTAAATAAATTGGATTTGTTTCCCGTGTTGTAAACCCCTCTGCTTTCCCCGAAAACAACAGGCAAACATCCGTCTTCCACGGAACTGTTCTAGATAGCACGCACTGGAACTGTGTAGTATGGAAAGATTTTGGTGGATATATTCCATCAGGCTCAGCAGCTCCACGTGGATTCAGGTCATTCTGATGTTCAACTGGTCAACAATTGGTTAGACTATCTGGGTCAGATCGTTCAGACACCTGTCAGATATTGTTTATCAAGCCTATCATAGTTTTTAAGTTAATCGCCCCATATCTGCTGCGTTGTTCGTTGTTCTAACACGGTCCGGACCCCAGTGGTTCCCTCACGTTAAGCGGATCATTATATTTAGATTGATGTAAACATCGCTGTTCACACGCTTCTCCGGTCGCTTATAAAGGAAGGATAAGACTGTTCAGCTGGGTGCATGTTTACCCAAATGTGACGTGTTGTTACACACGAGTATCCAGCCGCAGAGTATATCCAAAAGCATCAAATGCTTGACTTGAAGTATATATTCATGCGTTGTATACAGTCCACAAATGCCACAAGATTATGAATACGAGATACCTCTTGTCTATGGCCATAACGGTGTATGTTACCGCAGTCCATTGATAGCATCAACTGTGGTCAGGTTTCACGTGTGTGACAATGCGATACATTCGTCATATCGATACATCTTCTCGGTCAGTAGGTGCCTCCGTTAACATACCCATTCATACGTTCCTTGAGCTAGGTCAAGAGAGCAGAGATGTCAACATGTTTTTATGTTTAGTGCAATGTATGGTAGAAGACTAGGAGTATTAGTAGTACTAGGAGTACTAGGAGTAATAGGAGTATTAGGAGTACTAGGAGTGCTAGGAGTACTAGGAGTACTAGGAATAATAGGAGTACTAGGAGTACTAGTAGTACTAGGAGTACAAGGAGTATTAGGAGTACTAGTAGTATTAAGAGTGCTAGGAGTACTATGAATACTAGTAGTACTAGGAGTATGAGGAGTACTAGGAGCACTAGGAGTATTAGGAGTACTAGGAGTACTAGGAGTACGAGGAGTACTAGGAGTATTAGGAGTGCTAGGAGTACTAGGAGTACTAGTAGTATTAGGAGTATTAGGAGTCCTAGGAATATTAGGAGTACTAGGAGTACTAGGAGTATTAGGAGTACTAGTAGTACTAGGTGTACTAGGAATATTAGGAGTACTTGGAGTACTAGGAGTACTAGTAGTACTAGGAGTACTAGGAGTACTAGGACTCAGTAGGCAAGAACAAGTACGACGCGTTCATACATACATGAAGTGCATAACATCACATTCAGTAGAATATATACATATATATGTATGTATGTACTTACGTACGTACGTGCGTGCGTACGTACGTACGTAAGTATGGATGTGTGTGTGTGTGTGTGTGTGTGTGTGTGTGTGTGTGTGTGTGTGTGTGTGTGTGTGTGTGTGTGTGTGTGTGTATGTATGTATGTATGTATCTATATATGCATGCATACATGCATGCATGCATACCACCCAACTATTGCCTGTCGATCGGTACTCATTCGTACAGCCCAGCAAACTGAAGCCACCACAACTTACGTGTCAACTATTACGGTGTACTCGGAATTCGTAAGGATTATCTGAAAATAAACAGTTATGGTGTGTTTATGTTAATGCATGCGACAGGAAGTGAGGAATGTAATAGCATCATAGCAATAACAGTGACGTATTGCCGAATGGCTTCTTCATACAGTTCATGCAAAGAACTGAAAACGTGCTTTGCCTTGGCATAGCCATACCATACTCATAGCCATAGAAGTGTTTACTTATGACGTCAGTGTTCCGGTGCTAGAATAGCTAATGATTATGTATATGTAAATATGTGTACTTGCATGTTACTGTTTGCTTAAATTGTGTATAATTCAACAAGACCCGCCATCACATTTTACACGATTGAGCCGCGTGCAATCCAGTTCTTTACAGTGATGTTGAAATAGCTGTTAACATAAACCGGTGTCCTGGCCGCGAAATTGCGAAACGTACCAGGCGAGACTAAACCACGCCCATTCGCTATTACCACTGGTCGAGAGCGAGCGGGCGGGGATTAACGATGTATCAACAACCTTTCATTCGGCTGTTTTTTTTTCAAATAATAAATAAACCTGGCAAAGTGTGTGTAGTGTCCAAGAAAGCAATTGGAAACGTTTAACAAATATCACGAAATAATCACATTTAATAATGATCCCTCTTGTAGGTAAGATGATACAAACATCACAACAGCCATAAACCTGTCAGGGCAGATTTTTATTGAGGCAGTAACCTAGCCAATTCATTCTCCGCATCTTTGAGAAATCGAAATTTTAAGCATGGTAACTCAAAGAAGCATATTGTATACATACCAAACAAATAAATTTTAAAATGTATGAGTAGTTGATAGTGGTCTATATGTGAGATGGAAAGTTGGCGGTCAGCAGGGACTTCAACTTTGGAAAATTGTTACTCAAAAGTTGGTGGTCCACATTATTAACATAAAAAATGTAATCAACATTTGCACATGTCAGTTTTGGAAGTACGTATTTTCTATATTTTTATTTGTTATGTACTTAGCCAACCATTTGGTTGATAGACGTGGTATGCATGTTTTGTATTACTCTCTTTTCTGCCTTATGCCTATATCTTCAGTATATTTATGTCTAGAGTCTAGAGCATGTCGCCGCTCGCATTGTAATTCCACTATAAAAGTGTTTCAAATAGACAGGCTTTTCCTGAGTTAGTTATTACATTTAACCATCTAACTTGTCCAGGTCGATATCCTGCCAGTCATGCCTAACAGAGACAGAAAAGCAAAACGAAAACAAAAAGGGCTAGAGAAATCTGCCTTAAAATGTCAACGCCTAGACACAATTTTTCGACGCAGCCTCAATGACTCATTGCCAGAAATACCCACAATGCCGCCAGGGAACTATGATCCGTCCGCTGCCATCACACCTGATGACACTCCCAAAGACAAAGGTGTACCACCAGTCATAGAGATTCTGCCTTCGTCGTGCTCTCGCTCGAGTACCAGTTCATCAAGCAGCCATGATCCGTTCACTGCCATCACACCTGATGACACTCCCAAAGATAAAAGTGTACCACCAGTCACAGAGATACTGCCTTCGTCGTGTTCTCGCCCGATAGCCAGTTCATCAAGCAGCCATGGTCCGGGGCCCAAACTACTATAAGCAGATGCTGGATGTCATATACGAACTAGAGAAAGTGTGTCTGTCTCAAATGTTCAACCGATGCACAGTCTTCAGTGTGCAGATTGATGGCAGCTGTGACAGGCAAATGTTGGACTACAAGTTTGTAAGTGGACGGATGGCTAACAGTGATGGTAGCGTAACGTGTGTGTTCATCGTCATGCATTCGCCAGAGATGAACGGCGCCCCTGGACTACTGGAAGCGGTGAACAAAGCTTTGGTTCTAACCGGAGGTAAAGACACGAAGCTCGTCGGTGTCACCACTGACGGCGAATCGGCAAACACTGGCAGACATGGTGGGTTATGGCGTTTGCTTGCTGACCAAGTGCAGAGAGGTCTGGCAACTTTCTGGTGTGCTGCTCACCGGTCGGACTTAGCCATTGAGTCGGTCGTTAGCACCATACCGGAGCTGGGCATCTGGAAGTCTAATCTACTGGGGCTCGTACGATTCTTCCGGACGCCGAGAAGGATGAAGATGTTGTCAGCGCAAGCCGGGAATGTCACACAGTTCCCCCTGCACCACGATGTCAGGTTTGCCCAGCACAAGCTGCAGCTGGTGGATGCTGTGCTACCAGACTGCATTAAGGTGTGGGAACAGATGCAAACACCTGAAAGTACCAGCGACAGAAAGGAGAAGGCTGAAGCCAAAGGGTTTCTGAGAATTTGGAACCACCAACAGAAGTGGATAACCTCACTGGTGGGCGACATCCTGGAGATATTTGAAACACTCCAGAAGAAGTTGCAAAGGAGTGATTTGTTCATCAGCGATCTTCTCACTGTGACTGGCGCTGCCGTCAAGAAGTTGATATTGATGAGGGATTGACCATTCCCGGAAAGAACAATCACCGCACCAGCATGGGTAGATTTATACAATGCAATCGGTCAGTCAGATCAGACCGATTTCTGACGACAATACACATGTAACTCAACCAAGCTTGGTACCCGTGAGAACCATTAAGGCGGACATCTTGATCTGGGTCAGAGGGCGGGACTTAGTTCGGTTTGGTGTACAACATTTTAAATGAATATGTCTACAACTTGCAACAATATCAACAGCTAAAGTGTGTTCTACTTCTGCGTATAACTAGCTGTGCAAGCTAGTGTCATCGCCCTCTGCTGGATAAAAACGAAAGACATTTGCTTTAAGAAATCTGCCTGTTGGAAGGCTGCGGTATGAATCTTAACAAGACTTAACAAGATTGCAATCCCAAACAACAAGTTCCAGATGGCAAGTGGACAAGGAAGCCATTGGCTTATCGAGAGTCCAACAATTTTATCATTACTATGTGTAGCCCGCCTTTATCAGATATTTGTCAATTCTATTTTAAAACATATTCACACTACTAGCATTAACACAATCATTTAGCAGTGTGTTTCATTCATTTATCACTCTCTGTGAGAAAGAATACTTTCTCATGTCCAACGTACACTGTTCCTTAACTAATGCTGCTTTGTGTCCTCTGGTTCTACTGCCTTCTTTAATTTGAAGAACATATTCCTATCAACATCCTCATAACCGTTCACTATTTTAAACACTTCTATTTGGTCTCCTCTTAGCAACCTGGTCTCTAGTGTTGTCAAACCACATTGTAATAAGCATCTTTCATATCTAAGGTCTCTCAATTCTGGAGTCATTTTAGTTGCTCTTCGTTGTATTCTTTCTAGCTTGTCTATGTCCTTCGTACGATACGGCCTCCATGCTTGTATACAATATTCCAAATGTGGTCTAACTATTGCTTTGTACAGGGTTACAATTAGCTGTTTCTCATTATACGTGATATTTCTCCTAATTAGCCCTAGAATTTGATTTCCTTTCGAAGCAGAAATCCCACATTGCTCTGAAACTTTCATGTCAACACTAAATGTTATTCCTAAGTCCTTTTCTTGAGTGGTTCTACCTAGTACAGCATCCCCCATTTTATATTCTTCGTCCATGCTTCTATGTCCTATGTGTATACATTTACACTTCCCAAAATTGAATAACATTTGCCATTTGTTTGACCATTTAACTAATTTATCTAGATCATCCTGTAAACTTTGTTTATCTGTAGTAATCTTTCTGAATACTTTTGTGTCACCTGCAAATTTCAGTACTTTGCTAGATGTCATCTTCCAAATCATTTATATATATATATATATATATATATATATATATATATATATATATATATATATATATATATATATATATATATATATATATATATATATATATATATAAAAACAGTATAGGGCCTAATACTGATCCCTGTGGTACGCTATGCTTTGATGATAACAGAGTCAGTCTTGTTGTGAGTGCAATTACAGCGGACAGTTAAATATAGGTGTTGTATAGACATGGCTCAGTGGACGTTGCTCCACGCATTTGGCACGTGTAGCCGTTTGATAACTATTTGTTTAACCCTAAATTAAGTTGCGGTTCGGTGGTAGATTGTGGCTCGAAGGCTGCAGAGCGGTAGATTGTGGCTCGAGGTCTGCAGAGCGGTAGATTGTGGCTCGAAGGCTGCAGAGCGGTAGATTGTAAAACCACTAGTTTTAAGAAAAAGCGGTAGTTCTACTACCAAAGCGGTAGATTTGACACCTCTGACATACGGCTTTGGCTTGTCTGCTTATCATCACTGTAATCTCACCTCGCATGACTGGAGAGGTATTGCGATTGGCGTTTGTCTAGTCGTCATGCCAAGCGGACGGTGCTGCTACCTGGGGGAGTTGCATAATAAAGATTTCCGTGTTGTCCAATGGCGTGCCGTCTTAATACACCACCGTCGTCCATATACAAGAACATATGACATAGTTGGCATGTCTGCCAAAACGATCATAATCTTTCTAAATTAGTATCATATTCCCAGAAGTTATGCAGTTACATTTGAAATTGCGCAAACATGTGGCATGCGTACATATTACTGCACGACAACAACAGAACTCGCGAGCAGCGATGAGACCGAGATAACGTCACTTACATAATGAAACTACGCATTGTACACGCTGCACGCAAATACAGGGTACCACAAAGCTGCAATTCACTCACAAATGTAATTACGCTGACCGTGGGATTATTCCGCTCCTTTGGACAATACACGCACCACCCGATGACCTTCATGAGACCAACGAAGTTGACTTTGACTTGTTTAACAACCTGCTCCAACCAGCAAGAGAATGCCGCAGCCACGTGACATGATATGTGAGCATTATATATTTATTATTTCTTGGAAAGATATATAATCTGCATTTAGTTATTGAACATTATTATGCTTTTCTGAGGGGGGGACTACGTGAATGGGTGATGGGTCTCATACCGTTGAGGCATACTGCACTATCGATCTCACGGAGGTCTGGTAACATAACCAGAAAGGTTGGTGGGTGGCAGCTGTAGTAACGGTCAACGTAGCTGTAGAACGTTTTTGCTGTAAATGAATAACTTTAATTTGTATTCGTCGATATTATTATGTTACAGAGGTTTTAGTCGGTAAAAAAATGCATATCTGTCTGCCTCTCTGTCTGTCATTCCATCTGTCTCTCTGTTGTCTGTCTCCCGGTCTGTCTCGCGTGTGTACGTGGTGCGCGCGTGGTGTCTGATGTGTGGTGCACATTACATAGTGTGTCCGTGTGGTGTATGTGATGTATGTGGTGTGTGGTGCGTTTGAGTGCGTGCGTGCGTGCGTGCGTGCGTGCGTGCGTGCGTGCGTGCGTGCGTGCGTGCGTGCAAGTGAGCGTGTGGTTTTTAATTTGAAATCTCCCACACTCTGTATTCTGTCTGTCGGCCATTGTTATATCTTGTTGATTACATAATCCTCTGTACTGTGGACGTTTAGTTTAAGCAACAATCTTTGATGTGGCACCAAAATCCTTCTAAAAATCTAGGTAGACAGCGTCCACTGGCGACCTGCCGCAAACTACGTGCGACTTCGCTTTCAATTGCCATTGCAAGGCGCCGTGCTAGAATTTAAATTGACA
Source organism: Lamellibrachia satsuma (assembly GCA_033239005.1). Classification (NCBI taxonomy): domain Eukaryota; kingdom Metazoa; phylum Annelida; class Polychaeta; order Sabellida; family Siboglinidae; genus Lamellibrachia; species Lamellibrachia satsuma. The sequence goes on along the minus strand of BSQZ01000062.1, from coordinate 794,491 downwards.
TTTCCTTCACTCAGTTCAATCTGCTGCATGAAGGAGTTGTTAGTCACATTACATATGTCAATAGGAGTTTCCCTGATCTCATGTTGCGATGTGTACGTGCAAGTCATAGGTCACATATTTACGACGAAGTATGTGATCATATTATAGTACTTTGACAACTGCGTACCAATTGTCAAGGTGCACGCGCAGAAGGAAGGACTCCTAAGAAACACGTAGACATGCTGGATGAAGAATAGTTATCTTTAAAAAGAGTTGCTCGGCATTTGCAATCTCCTGCTTGGAATTGTTCTCCTTTGTCAGGTATTCAGCCTTCAGCAGTACAAGTCAATGTGCCGACGTGCCACCAACGTTTGGTCAATGTGTGTGTGTGTGTGTGTGTGTGTGTGTGTGTGTGTGTGTGTGCGTGCGTGCGTGCGTGCGTGCGTGCGTGCGTGCGTGCGTGCGTGCGTGCGTGCGTGTGTTTGTGTAGGCAATACGTATACTTTTTAATTGTGCACCTTGTTACCATTGAAAGTGCCATTTCGGTGATTTTTTCACATAAATGGCAACTCACTAAATACAAAACATTTATTGGTCTGCCTTTTGTTTTTGTACAGCGATCTCTGTATATATCGTAAAATTGGCATAGTTTATATTATCACCAATTCGTGTTTTTTCTACAATACAGATTCCTTTTTATTTTGCTTTACTATGGTGTATTACACGCGTGTCCTACACGCACGCACACACGCACACTCGCACGCACCCACAATTGTGATTTTATGAGTAAAGCATACATAATTGTGGCTATGTAGCAATCCTTTCTTTTTCATGTAGCCTACTAACTCGGAAATGTGCGTCTTCCTAGAAATCCGTACTACAGTTTAATTAGGTCAGACTGGATGCTTGTTGTCGATACATGCAATGTGGAATATTCCTACCTAACTAATTATAATAGTATAGTATTTTCGGTATGCAGTTATAATTAGCTTGGGTGAAGTGGAGGTAAACACTGGAGTATCGCGCCGAATGCGTTGGAGTCAAGGTTTGTAGATATGATCTGACCATTGGTTGGTCTGCCTTTTATTGTTGTACAATGATCTCTGTATATGTCATATAACTGGCATATTTTATATTATCGCCAACTCGTGTATTTTCTACAATATTTATTGAGAGATCCCGTTTTGTTTTGCTTTACTATCGTGTATTAGGCGCACGCACGGACGAACGAACGCACGCACGCACGCACGCACGCACGCACGCACGCACAATTGTGATTTATGATTAAGCTTACATAATTGTAGCAATGCTTTCTTTTTCGTGCAGCCTACTAACACGGAAACGTTCGACTTCCGAGAACTCCGAACACAGTTTAATTATATCACACTAAACGCTTGTTCTCGATACACGCATGGTGGAATATTCCTGCCTCAATAATTATAACAGTCTCACGCCGAATGCTTTGGAGTTAATCGGTTTGTAGATATGATCTGACCATTTGTCTGCAACAACTGCACTTTATCTTGAGAAAATGTCTGCCTGCAGGCCATTTTATTACAGATTTTCCATTAGAAGAACAGTTTCGAAAGGGATTTTAATTGTCAAAACGGCACAATTATAGAAGCAATGTCTTACAGCTCCGATTATAGGTTGCACGAAGGTTCCATTCCAATTAATGACACGGTGTCGACATCAACGTCATAACCCCGAGCTAAGATGGATGTACAGTCTTTCAGAAATCTTGGCCGATTGTTTGACCATAATAACACAGCCCACACCCAGTCTTGTTGTGACTGGAAAATTGCTGACAGAAGAGCTAAATCTGTTCAATGGGTGGGGCTTGATTTTGGTCTCAATTGTTGATTGCTGGTTATGCGATCATTGACATTTGCCCAGTATGTGAATGCATTGTCTACATAATTGTGGCTTTAGTAGAACTGTTTTTGTATGTGACCTGAACAATTGGTCTTTGTTATGCTAACCAATTAATATCTGAATGGCCAGAGCTTCACTATATATATAGTAAATGAGAAATGCATTTGAGAAAAGGCTACTTTACAACTTTACTTTTATAACCATATTTATGGTTTTTAGATATAATATATTTTTTTCTAAACAATTATGTAATATACACAGTAGAGTAGTGCATAGCTTTAGATAAAGGATTGCTTTAAATGTTGGCTAATTAGAATTTCTTCAAAATAAAAGTTACATTCAAGTGCATTTGGGATTCTATGTATTTTCTGAATGCATTGAGTGTTACTTCCACCATTTCAACAATTATTATACGACATTTATTAAATGGGCGGTATAAACTTTCTACATTATACATTCCAAGATATCTACCAGAACAATGTAGCAGTAGTCCATTATCTGATGTCTCGGGATCATCTACACTAACCCAGAGAAAGGCGTTATTACAAATAGCAAGACAATTGGTGATTTTGTCAGGTATTTCCGGAACCCTGACAGTTCGCTTAATAGAAACACTGAGTGGAATCAGTGGAATCCCAGTCGCACGAGGAGGACAACTGGCTGTTGTGTGGAGAATGCGGTACACAGTGTAGGTTATATAGCCTATAGTGAATCTACCGAAGCAGAAATTATAGAATGTTACAGATCAAACGACACCTCGCACCTCTACAATGGTTGATATTGTTATTGACATTAGACAGTTTCAGCTATACTTTTTTGCTCCACTAATCGCTAGTTCCAAAAATTGAGTGACACTGACGAACACACGGATACGTACATACTGACAAAATGACCTCAATTAATTAAATACGCTACATATCAGTTTCTAGATGTCATTTCGGAAGACATGCATACGTTTTACATGCGATGTAATCTAGATATGTAAGAACAGTAACAGTTTAGCAAGACAGGGAATACACAAGTAATTTTACTGTAGTTTAGACGCTTAAGAACAATTCGACAGCCCCGGTGGCGGAAAATCTCTCATGTATGACATAGTGAAGTCCGAAAAATACACTAGAGAGGTGTGTGGCAAGGGTCTCAATCTCAGTCGTACCTGGTGTGTGTGTGTGTGTTTTTTTTTTTTGGGGGGGGGGCAACCTCCCACCTCCCGCCAATTTTTACCAGCTGTCCATTGTAGCCACGTGGCAGCAGTGACCGGGTGTGTCGGAATATCTTGTGAATTTTCCGACAATGTTAAGGGGATTCCCCTGCGTACAGTTACAATTAATCGTAATTAATCGTAATTGCGTAACCCACAAGCCAGTGCATGCGCAGTAGAAGGCTTCCCTATGTCTAAGCGTACTTTCGAGATCTACGTAAGCAATATGTCCGTATGCATTAATTAAATCAACCATGCGTGACATATGGTTATGCACTTGGGATATATACTAAACTACTTCGCTAAACGACCAGTCGTTTTTCGCACATACGCGAGCATAGGTCAAGAATTTCTTAGCAAAAGTGTCAGTCTATATCTGTTTTACAAGCACTTCTAGCCGACTTGTAAAAGCCTGTTGCGCTCTGTGCATGATTAAACGAAGGTGAGTGTCTTTGGCTTTGCTCCACGAAATAATGACATGAGCTAGAAGATGGACTGTTAAAATTCGAGGATGTCGGCCCGTGTTGTCAAAAGGCTTATGTAATTATCATCACTAGCAAAAGTGCCCGTCCCCAGGACGGGATTACGTGGTAGTTCATACGTGACAGTCATGAGAGCAATGTTTACCAAATTATCAATATGGCTAGACGAAGTATTCGCCGCGCGCGCGCGTTGTTTCTGCGATTGTTGGAAGTTAACACTTTATGTTGCGAACATTTGATTTACCATAACAAACCTTGTTTAAATGCGTTACTTTTCATTCGTGGGGTCGTAGATTAATCCATGAAAGTTTGACGCCCGAGGTGCAAGCCGTTAACATAACTACAAGCAAACATACGCTAGCTCGATTATAGTTAGATATGTTGTAGTTATATAAGAAACGGTATTCTGCTAAGAATTGTGTCTTGTTGCTTCTGAGATTGCAATTGTCACGGACGACTAGATACACTGTCCACGACTATCGGCTGTTAGTCTACTTCGTGTGTAGGAGGGCAACCGCTATAGAAGGGGTATGTATCTACTTCAGACCACTCACTATCATTAGAACAATCTAATAATGGATATCTATATTTTCCAGATAATCTCCCGGTGAAGCTGCTTAACATCACGTATTTTTCTTCGAGACAGACATAACAGAATATCTCAAAATGAGGTGCCGTGAAAGCCAAGAAGAGTTCGGTAGGTAGACCACCAACGTTTTTCAAAAATGTTCTAAGCGTGATAGGCGTGTGGGAGGTCTGGCGAACACACATCTTTTCCAAGGATGTAGTGTCTCCATATTAACGTTTTATACCGTGTCAGCAGCAGGTCCAGGGGGTCTTAGGGGTCTCAAGACCCTCAAGGCTATGGAGGGGGGTCTTAGACCCCTATGTGTCCGTGGCAAATATTACGGTAAAGGACAACGTATATAGACCTACATCGGAACTAGTGTCAATATAAAGACTGAAGTATTAGCAGCCGACTAGTATTAGCCGTCTTGTAAACAAAACGACACATGACTACGACTGACTGAGACCCCCCCGCCAAGCCTAGGTCCGCCCCTGCGTGACGTTGTAGTGTCCTTATGTGCTAGTGTGCATGTGCGTTCGTGCATGTGCGTGCGTGCTAGGCGCGACGCTTAGCGAGCCTATTTTGAAAGTTGTTATATAATGTCCAAAATAATGATTAATAATTTATAAACTTGCGTTTGTTTCTTATAGCTTCCCAGCATTTGGATGGTCAAGACCGAGTTACCTTAATGGTCAGAGACAGCAATGAAGACTGGTAATAAAGTTATATGTTTCGCTATGTATTCATTTAATTCATGTAGTTAAGGGTAAAACAGTTTATAGCCATATATTTAATATATTAAAGTCAATCCAACCATTCATGCACCAACTAAGCTTCTCTGGAAAGCAATTAGTCACACTGCAATTACTGCGATCATTTAATGTCATCCCTCATTTACACAGCTGGGTGAATTTAACTGATGCAATGTGGATTGGGCTAAATTGTTAAACCCGGTCTTGATTGCGACTTGTGTTGATTGAGAGTCTTACGTTCGACCACTGTCGCCGGTTTCTTAAGCTACATTAGATTGTTTCACTGCAACGAAGTTTCGTTAACAGGCCCCACAAGGACACCAACCAGGGAAGACCGCGGACATCCGCTAGAGAGAACACACACACGTTCACGATTGTTGCTGGAAATATACCGTTGAAGGCCGACTTCCCTGACGTCGTCAAGGTGGGACTGAAAGACAACAATCCTGACGGCGTCAAGATCGGACTGAAAGACAGCAATCCTGACGCCCATCAATGTGGTGACGATGTCCAAAATCGACAAAACGAAAAGACGAAGCGCCAACGAAGACGCAAAAGAAGACAAGTAATACTTACGAGAGGTGACTAAAATTTACTTTGTTTAGGAATCTTGTGTTTTTATGACAATCTCACATTGACACCTGACAGATACATTCAATTATTGACACAGTGCTATTTCGGAAATATTTAACACGATGTTCCATATACGTTGACTCCGCTTAATAATATAATTATGGATAACAGAATCAGCCGCTTAGTAGAATCAAGTATATTAGGCTATTGGTTGTATTAAAATGCGCCGCTTATGTTGATCATATGCTTAATGGAGTCAGATTGCCCTTGTTCGAAGTGATTCTGTTATTAAGTGGAGTCCACTGTAATACTATTCCTAAACTATGAAAAATGAGAGGTACTTTCATTATTATCAAAACAAAATTGTCATTTATGGCATACTTTTTATGCTAATTCTTATAAAAAAAAACGTATTAGGTTTATACAAAAGTGTTTAAAGGCAGCGATTGTGATATAAATATGCGATTTTAGTTGATAAGATTTGATTCAAACATATTTTCGGTGACGAATCAGAACGTCCCAGAAATCTTTAACTATACATACGTTTCTGTTGACAAATAAATACATACCTCATACCTCATACCGCCGTTGTTCGCTCGAACCTTACTAGTGGTGTTGTACTAATTTGCGGTTATGTAGTGTTTTGTGGTTATCTGCGTCGTGGTTATGTGGTTATGTGGTTATGTGCTTAATGAATTACACTAATCGTTGTTTTGACTCCTAACGTAACGATTTATAATAACAACTATTACAACAAAGTCATTATCCGAGTTCACAAGTTTGCACTAGGCCTACATTGTATTTTGACCTGTTGTGGAGTATTCGAGCGTGCAACCACTGTGTTCCGACTCCTGAAACAAACAATTCAGCCATTGCGTAAACGGTTCCACTTAACTAAATCTAACCTTATCTGACTGGTGTGTTTGCAAAGTAACCTAGCTGATGTGCTTATTGTTTTAACGAATGAATACTATTACCATAATACTTATAGGTTTTTGTTATGAGCAGTTTTTCCACGTTTGTTGACATTTTTCACATTTTTTACTGACCGTCCACGCAAAAATATTTTTTTTGCCGGTAAAAACCCAACCCTGGTTGCCCGTATCGCAGTTCTTACATAGCATGTTCTTTGTTTCAGTTGTGTGCGGCGTGTTCTGGTGCTTCTGCTGTCCCATCATGGCGACTGGTCTGGCGTGTCGCCCGCCACCAGTCGACGATGACGACAGACGCGAAGACCCGTGTCTGCCGTGTTATTACGACCCCGACAGGGTCTTGGACCAGTAGCACGTCTCGCAGCGCACACAGGTCGTTGTATGCAGTGGCGTGTAGCGTGATGCCACAACACTGCCGTAGTGTAGAGCCGTCTACCACGTTGGTACCAAGCGTATGCAGTATCTCACCAGCATTTCCAGTGATGTGTGGAACAGTCAAAGGGGCGTTCGTACTACGAGATCAGTTCAATGCTGACTGTGACGAAAGTAATGTCTGCACCCCGAATGGGTGGACTTTGAAGATAGCGAAGTGCAAGGCCGAACGAAAAGTTGAACTGCACGCTATATATACGATACTGTGCTAGAACATGGTTCTAGAACATGGTACGGGAACAAGGTGTTGGAACATGGTGCTGGAACAAGGTGTTGGAACATGGTGCTGGAACATGGTGTTGGAACATGGTGCTGGAACATGGTGCTGGAACAAGGTGTTGGAACATGGTGCTGGAACAAGGTGTTGGAACATGGTGCTGGAACATGGTACTGGAACAAGGTGTTGGAACATGGTGCTGGAACATGGTGCTAGAACATTATGTGCAACCTTCTATATCCCACCTGTTTGTGTGGCCGATCTGCCACCTCCCACCTATTTTTGAGGCTAACCTCCCAACAATCGCACATCCCACCTATTTTTAGGACTAACCTCACACTTCCTGCCACACATCCCTGAGGGAGTTCGGGCGTTTCGGTAGCCCATAAATCATTGCGCGCGGCCCGTGGTTGGAAGGGTTGCACTTCCACCTTCCAAAAATGTACATAGTTTGTAATATGTGATAAAAACATGCATTCCGATAAGTCCAATACATTTAAGTATCATAAATAGGATACGCCAATGCACAGTAAATTATGTAGACTTCTAAAATGTTGAAATTCCGCTTGGTTATTGGTGTCAGTTCTCACCGAAACCAATCTCACGCAGAATGGGTGTTGGTAAATTTAAGACTATAAAGAAACAGTCAATGCGATCGAACGGTACAATTAAAGTTACCATTTACTGAATTAAGATATTAACCATGGTTTCATTTTCGCTTTAATTTCACCCGGTCAATGCAATAAACTGTGCGTGTTGATCCTTCCGTTGGCGAATGGGAAATCGGTATAATATGCTGGAGGGAAATTGAATCGATGCCATAAAACCATGGTTCTTCGCCGTAGATCAGGTAGCTCAGGTTTGACATAGCAAAAACACTGAACACTTTTAAGAAGCTGCCAAAACACATTTGTTCCTGGCTCATTTTGGTGATTAACTCTTTCTAGTAAGTTTTTCTTTTTTATTACATTTTAAAAACAGTATATACATATTCATCTTATTATATCCAGTCTTCTATATTTAATTTTTCTATCATGTTATCGTTGTTATGTTTTGTTTTTACTGTCTATGATTATTCTATTCATTGTGTACAGCGCTTTTGAGCCGGCTTTTGTGTATGAAAAGAGCGCTTTATAAGTTCGGTATAATAATAATAAAATAATAATAGATTGAATTGGTGTAGAGTGTGTATCGTTTGTATATCGTTTGTATATATGTATTTATTTTAAGATACTACAGTGTGCATAATTTAAATTAACTTTAAACTGCTGTGAAGGCCACAGGAGAACTGAAACAGTGGTGTTTGAGTGACATCGTGATTTAAATCACTCTAAACAATGCTAGATTTTATTCATTGCTTCTATGCTTAAGTTAATGTGTAATTATGTATTATCTGTAGTTCTCCGGTAGTTGTTTAGGGGGGTGTTTGTGCAGGGTAGTTGTTTAGGGGGGTGTTTGTGCAGGGTAGTTGTTTAGAGGGGTGTTTGTGCAGGGTAGTTGTTTACGGGGGTGTTTGTGCAGGGTAGTTGTTTAGGGGGTTATTTGTGCAGGGTAGTTGTTTAGGGGGGTGTTTGTGCAGGGTAGTTGCTGACAAGTAACAGTGTAGTTTTCTAAACACCTGAATCCAATTAAACAAGTGAAATATTACTTTGTTCTCTACAATGACTTACATACGGTGGCCTCCGCTTCACGGAGTCGCGGATAACAAATTCATTTAATAAACTTAAATATGTTTGGCTAGGTAAGAATAATTCTATATTAAAACACGCCGCTTAATAGAATCGTGTCCGCCGGTTAGTAGAAAACATTCAATTGTTTGACATTCACTTCCACAACATTCCGAGGCAATTGATTTGAATTAACTTAACAAAATCAGATGTATCTAACTAGAAGTGATTATATTAAGCAGAATCAACTCTATCTGTGTCTTTTGTGTATGCAAATAGTCTATGTGTTTATACTAAATATGTATGTTTCTCACAAAAGATACCAAAACTGGATGCCCATTTGGAGTTCCCCCAACACTTGACTTACACATACTAGTGGTTCTGATAATACATAATAATTTTAGTTATATGAGTACACACACACGCACGCGCACACGCACACGCACACGCACACGCACACGCACACGCACACGCACACGCACACGCACACGCACACACACACACACACACACACGTGGCATTCCTTTCTTTGTTATGCGGATATACCTGACTGCCGAAAACTTAATTTTATTGTACTGGGCGAAATAATATTTTGTTTGTTTCCGATTACATGCTGAAAAAAGAGGGTAGTATAGATTGTGTGTGTGTGTGTGTGCGTGCGTGCGTGCGTGCGTGCGTGCGTGCGTGCGTGTGTATCACCAATTCGTGTATTTTCTACAATATTTATTGACAGATTCCTTTTTATTTTGCTTAATTATGGTGTATTACACGCGTGTCCTACACGCACGCACACATGCACACACGCACACTCGCACGCACCCACAATTGTGATTTTATGAGTAAAGCATACATAATTGTGGCTATGTAGCAATCCTTTCTTTTTCGTGTAGCTTACTAACACGGAAATGTGCGTCTTCCTAGAAATACGTACTACAGTTTAATTAGGGCAGACTGGATGCTTGTTGTCGATACATGCAATGTGGAATATTCCTACCTAACTAATTATAATAGTATAGTATTTTCGGTATGCAGTTATAATTAGCTTGGGTGAAGTGGAGGTAAAACACTGGAGTATCGCGCCGAATGTGTTGGAGTCAATAGGTTTGTAGATATGATCTGACCATTGGTTGGTCTGCCTTTTATTGTTGTACAATGATCTCTGTATATGTCATATAACTGGCATATTTTATATTATCGCCAACTCGTGTATTTTCTACAATATTTATTGAGCGATCCCGTTTTGTTTTGCTTTACTATCGTGTATTAGGCGCGTGTGCTACACGCACGCACGCACGCACGCACGCACGCACGCACGCACGCACGCACGAACGCACGCACGCACGCACGCACAATTGTGATTTATGAGCAAGCATACATAATTATTGCAATGCTTTTTCGTGCAGCCTACTAACACCGAAACGTTCGACTTCCGAGAACTCCGTACACAGTTTAATTATATCAGACTGGATGCTTGTTCTCGATACACGCATGGTGGAATATTCCTACCTCAATAATTATAACAGTCTCACGCCGAATGCTTTGGAGGTAATCGGTTTGTAGATATGATCTGACGATTTGTCTGCAACAACTGCACTTTATCTTGAGAAAATGTCTGCCTGCAGGCCATTTTATTACAGATTTTCCATTAGAAGAACAGTTTCGAAAGGGATTTTAGTTGTCAAAACGGCACAATTATAGAAGCAATGTCTTACAGCTCCGATTATAGGTTGCACGAAGGTTCCATTCCAATTAATGACACGGTGTCGACATCAACGTCATAACCCCGAGCTAAGATGGATGTACAGTCTTTCAGAAATCTTGGCCGATTGTTTGTTTCATAATAATACAGCCCAGACCCAGTCTTGTTGTGACTGGAAAATTGCTGACAGAAGAGCTAAATCTGTTCAATGGATGGGGCTTGACTTTGGTCTCAATTGTTGATTACTGGTTAACACAGTGGTTATGCGATCATTGAAATTTGCCCAGTATGTGAATGCATTGTCTACATAATTGTGGCTTTACTAGAACTGTTTTTGTATATGACCTGAAAAATTGGTCTTTGTTATGCTAACCAATTAATATCTGAATGGCCAGAGCTTCACTATATATATAGTAAATGAGAAAGGCTACTTTACAACTTCACTTTTATAACCATATTTATGGTTTTTAGATATATATATTTTTTTCTAAACAATTATGTAATATACACAGTAGAGTAGTGCATAGCTTTAGATTAAAGGATTGCTTTAAATTTTGGCTAATTAGAATTTCTTCAAAATAAAAGTTACATTCAAGTGCATTTGGGATTCTATGTATTTTCTGAATGCATTGAGTGTTACTTTCACCATTTCAACAATTATTACACGACATTTATTAAATGGGCGGTATAAACTTTCTACATTATACATTCCAAGACATCTACCAGAACAATGTAGCAGTAGTCCATTATCTGATGTCTCGGGATCATCTACACTAACACAGAGAAAGGCGTTATTAAAAGTAGTTTATTACAGATTTTCCATTAGAAGAACAGTTTCGAAAGGGATTTTTAGTTGTCAAAACGGCACAATTATAGAAGCAATGTCTTACAGCTCCGATTATAGGTTGCATGCAGGTTCCATTCGCGGGTCTTTTCCGACAGAAAAAAAGTAGTTTACACTTATCATTGTTGCACAATTGATATTGCGCTGTTCTTCGTCCGTGAGGTCCGAGGTGAGACTGCATCAATACTGGTTCTCGGTTTTCCTTCGTCGTTGATTGGTGATCACGTGTCTCCACTACCCGTCTCCACTCCCCACCCCAATTCCGTCAAATGCCTCTTCACACATACATGTGCCGTTTTGATAATTGAAAGTGCCCTTTTGGGTACTAAGGCAGCGTTAGTCTTTATGGAACACGGTGCACTATTTTAATCACTGAATAATCCGGGCTTTCCGTAACAATGGGACGTGCACTTTGTCACAGCTATCGCGAACGCGACAAACGGCAATTGTTGAAGCCAGTGCTGCCGCCTGGTGGTTATTGTCGACATGATATGTTTACTCCCACAGAGGGCGCCACGAATGAAAGTAGCAGACGGACGTCCGTGTTGAATTCGTGCAAATACGCAAAATATGCGACATCGGCAATAATCTTGGCACACTAATTGCGTAAGATGTGGGTATTTTATTTACATGTCACCTATTTTTACGGACAGAAAGCAAAAAACTGGGCTGAGCCACAGACACAGACAGTGTCACTGTCAGTAACAGTGTCAGTGTAGCGTAAGTTGCGTAAATCTAATGCTTTATTTGTATAATTTACGTAGGCCTTGTACACAAAATTCATAACAACACTGTGCCAACACTTCTACCCAGTGGGTATAACACGTATCCGACTACATGCTTAATTAATACGTCAACTCATTTAATTAATGTAGACTTATAGGTAAATCGCAACCAGTGTAACTAACTGCTAATATTAGCAATGCCGGAGCTCGTTAGGCGACGCTACTGGTGCAAGTTGACGTGTACCCGCAGAGGCCAGTTTATATGGGGAGCCTATTACGGTCCATAGCAGCTGACATAGGCCACCTATAATAAAAGTGTGCCTATGCCTGTAAAGCTGAGTAAACTTACTTTACTCTTATAGGCATCGTGTTTCATTTATTTAAGTGAAAGTATGTTTTTATTCAAGGTGAACATTTCATGATTCTCGCAAATCCGGGATTCACCTTGATTCACGGAAAAAAACATTGTATGTCTTTCATTGATCATTTGTTAACATTACTAGACAATATTTGGGCTTGGCTAGCTCTGGCTAGTAACGTACATCACTCCTAAAAGTGACACCCCCACGTGCGACGGTATCAACAATTAATTGCATTTTAGGCCGCTAGATGGTGTCGCCCGTGCAGTGATAAATTTTTACTACGTAAATAACGATTTATGGCACTCATTTTTAATATTTAGCGACTGGTGAAGGGTGAACATGAATACGCGTAAATTCTGCATTTCATTTATATATTTTCACAGTCTAGCAGGATGCTTAAAATCGAAAACGGCGCCACCTAGTGAGCATGTTGCAAACCGATACTTTGTCATGTTGTCACAGTGAGCATTTCAAATTAGCTTGTCTAATTGATTAATTACGCATGTGTATCTACATAAACACAGTCCCTTGATCGATGCAATCTGATATATGACCTGGTGGCAACCTTACTTTTGTCAATCTTAAAATACCTAACATATTTTACTAGTAGATCTTCTAACTCAAATTTGTTGCATGGTACATAATGTTATATAAATGGTCAAATGTCTCCATCAGTTGTTTACTTGTTGTTGACCTATTCAGCATTACTTATATAGGCACATTGTAAACAATACATAATTTCCATTATATATTACTTAGTGTTCAATTAATACTATATATAATATAATAGTTAGGCTCATAACTATTGTATACCCTGTATATTCAAAGGTGTTTTATCACATAAACAACTTCATCGTCATCATCATCATGTGGTGCCATCTCCTCTCGGAAGGTCAGCTTTCGTGGACTCATATCTGCATTGTGCCATGATGACCAAATATATATATATATATATATATATATATATATATATATATGCCATACATTCACTGAGTTATTAGTAAAGGTAAAGGTAAATTCTTGTATAGTGCGGTATCCAGTTCTTGTGACTGTTCAAAGCGCTTACACTTCACTCCCTGGTAGACCTGTTCATTCCAGTGCCATTTTGACTTCTCTGGGAAGCATTGAGCCCCGCTGCAATTACTGCACGAAGACTGTTTGTTCAGATATCCACCTCTGTCTGTAGCAAGGTACTCATTTATACAGACGAGTGAACTGTGGCAACGTGGGATGAACAAAATTGCCAAAGTTTCAAAATGGCAGCAAGAAGATTCGAACCTGAATTCTCTTGATTGAGAGCCTAACGTTCTAACCACTAGAGTACCGCACCCCACAAAGTACTGACTACCTAACTGCCTAAAAATATATTGTTTTCAATGTTCCAGTTTTAAGAGTCTGTACGGTTGTCGGTTCTCTATGACTGTTTTCTCGGTATGGGCTTGCCATGGTTTTGGTGGTAGTTACATGGACTTCTAACAAAGGTATGAAGACATCCTATTACTGAAGTGCCTGTCAATAAATAACAACTCATAATCTCCAATTATCCTTCTTTTTGCAAGGAAACCAAAACTATATATTCCATGACTACCACATCAAAGTTGGTCTTAAATTGCCGGTACATTTAGATTCATTCAGCAACATAATTGCATGCTAATAGTGGCTGTCTGTGGTCATTTTGAATTTGAATAGCAGGTAATCTAACTGGCAAAACCTTTATTTCTTTGGCAACCAAATGCAGAATGCTAATAAATTCATTGGTATTTTAGAGAGATGTCTATGAAGTCAGTCTGGCTGTTTCTGGGTGGGCCCTATATGTATGGTTGTTTCTGGGTGGCCCCTATATCTGTCACATTCAGGTATTCATTTTCTGATACAAAGAAGTGTAGTGATACAGACATTTCATGGGTGAAGTCTCATTGCCAGTTCTAATACAAGTAGTTACTAATGGTTTTTACATTTTGTATATTGAAAGGAATGCCTCGAGTACATTTTACACACTGAAAGGGAAATTAATCACACTGGAAGCTGTGGTTGTAAAACACAAGTTTAATGTCAAATTCCAGCTTCAGTTGTCTGGTTCATATTTAATTTATCTCCATGGAATGTAACAAAATTGCTATACCCATAAAATCTTAAACTGATTAGATGAAATATGTAGAAACATTTTGTTTGGGGTTTTGTATAGTTAAGATGCCCCAATTCTCTTAATTTTCCGATCTCAAAGTTCATCTAAATTAACAGTGTTACATTTCATGTTTAAATCTTTATTGCTCTAATGTATTTACTATCAGAAATTGTATAAAGTGGGGCTTTGAAAGAGCAACAAATGATTCAATGAAATTGTTTATAACTTACATAATGCAATATTAAGACATGAAAGATCACGATAGTAACACGTTATTGTATGGATGTTATTTTTAAACTTGTAACCAAGACGTCATGAACGAGAATCAGTGTCACATAAAACATTTGCTCACTTTGGCACGTTCAGTTAACCAATAAAAATCATAGTAGACTCTGTGTAATATAACAGTGTTTGTGGTGCATGCATGTCAACGTGCGTGTACACACGTGTGGAGAGCGAGAATCTTATTAGTTGTATATACAATCTGTACATCTTTTTGAATGTTTATCTGCATGTTTCATCATTCTGTTGTGGGCATGTCTGCAGGTGTGCATTCCTGTTCACATGCATGCAAACATGTGTGAATGCATGCAGATGCTTAGTTCATGTAAAATTCATAAATTCATGTGAACTGCCCAGTATTGCAGCTAGCATTACAACTGATTGCTAAATCCTTAAAGCGAAACAAAAGTCATGGTTTTGGATCTATGCATCTATAAGAGTTAATAAAACTTAACCATTTGCAACTGCAATCAAGAATATCATGCCAATGGTTTATTAGGAAAACCATGTTGAACACAAACTCTTAGGGGCGTTGCCCGAAAACCATGACTTTTGTTTCGCTTTAATTTTAATTATCTACTTTTTTCCAGAAATGAAATGCTGACATTGTGATACAAAACCAATCTTTTTATTTCTCATTTACATTTCATGTCCACAGCTAGCAGGTGTCATTCTATATGGGGTGATAATTACTTCCCTGACACAACCATGGTTACTGAATGTGCCCAGAGATGAAGGTGATTATTCTTAACTACAGTCAGAATTGTTTGTAAACGACTTTTATGAAGTTAGCAGTTTGAAGCAAAAGCCTACTAAATTTTATGTGTCTCTATCTCCAACCATCTGGCTTGGATAGATCATCACCATCTGGGTTGGATAGATCATCACCATCTGGGTTGGATAGATCATCACCATCTGGGTTGGACAGATCATCACCATCTGGCTTGGATAGATCATCACCATCTGGCTTGGATAGATCATCACCATCTGGCTTGGATAGATCATCACCATCTGGCTTGGATAGATCATCACCATCTGGCTTGGATAGATCATTACCATATGGGTTGGATAGATCATCACCATATGGGTTGGACAGATCATCACCATCTGGGTTGGATAGATCATCACCATCTGGGTTGGATAGATCATCACCATCTGGCTTGGATAGATCATCACCATCTGGCTTGGATAGATCATTACCATATGGGTTAGATAGATCATCACCATATGGGTTGGATAGATCATCACCATATGGGTTGGATAGATCATCACCATATGGGTTGGATAGATCATCACCATCTGGGTTGGATAGATCATCACCATCTGGCTTGGATAGATCATTACCATATGGGTTGGATAGATCATCACCATATGGGTTGGATAGATCATCACCATCTGGGTTGGATAGATCATCACCATCTGGGTTGGATAGATCATCACCATCTGGGTTGGATAGATCATCACCATCTAGCTTGGATAGATCATCACCATCTGGGTTGGATAGATCATCACCATCTGGGTTATGCACTAAACTTGTCAGTACATTTGGGTTTCAATAAGATATATAGTTTTACTGTATAACATGATTTTTCAATAAAAACAATGAGATCTTTTACCTTAGCTCTCCCTGTGTGCTCTCCCTGTGTGCTCTCCCTGTGTGCTCTCCCTGTGTGCTCTCCCTGTGTGCTCTCCCTGTGTGCTCTCCCTGTGTGCTCTCCCTGTGTGCTCTCCATGTGTGCTCTCCATGTGTGCTCTCCATGTGTGCTCTCCATGTGTGCTCTCCATGTGTGCTCTCCCTGTGTGCTCTCCCTGTGTGCTCTCCCTGTGTGCTCTCCATGTGTGCTCTCCCTGTGTGCTCTCCCTGTGTGCTCTCCATGTGTGCTCTCCCTGTGTGCTCTCCATGTGTGCTCAGTTGCAATATATGTCCTTGCAAGGTTTGGTTTTACAGAAAGTTTTTTGAAAAAACTTTTTAGGTGGCGCTCATTGTTGACAGGTGAAATAGCAGGCGTGTGAGATGGATAAAAGAGTCCAATGGATCAGAAAGACTACATATCTTGATTCGAAATGACAGGGAAATTTACTCAGCCATATATGCGACAGTCTGCTTGCCATGCCATCTGGTGAGCAGAAGAATAATAATTAATTTCCCGAATTGCCGAAACGTTGAAGTGAGTAACCTTTAATAGTTTTGTCCAAAGAAAATCTATATTAAGTCGATTAATTGAGTAGAACATGATAGCTTCACACAGGATGTAAGTGCTCTCATCCTGTTATCTAAACACTGCCATGGACCCAGACATACCCTCCACTTAGGTCCTTGATTCTGTGGTATTAAAACACCTTTCAAGTGTGAGTGATGAACCCACCCAAAGTCTTGGTGCAGTGCTGGAGTTGGTTAGACCCCAGAATAAATGCTAACTTGCAACAGTACCCCTCTCCTTCCTCTATAATTGTTTATTCTATCTATTCATTAGCACAGCATCCCTGCGGAGTGCTGTGTGGAGTTTAGCTGCACTAAGTGGCTCTAAAGGGATGGCCTATCTTTGATGTCCCTGAAAACTTTAGCCTGCTGTTTATATACACAGCAGATGGTGGTGGAGAGAAATAATGATTGCCTCCCCCCTCTTCCAACTTGGTTTGGATGTTGCAATTTAATATTTTTAATGAAACTGTTGATTAGTAATTGCTTTGAAAGCACTGAACACATGCATGAATACGTGAATGCATGCATGCACGCAACCACCACCACCACACGTACAGCATTATTTCACACACATAAACACATTTTGCAGGTACTAAGGCCAAGACGTATCAACTAAAGGGGTACATATACACACAAATGATGTTACATGGATAATCCTCAATTCAGCAGATGTTGCTCTTGGATCTGTTTAAATATACCTAACCACTCCCTTATGTGCATGTGATGTTGACACAGGTGATCTTATCAAAGCCATATTTAATGTAAACTACCCAAGTGTTAACAAGATTATCACACCTGCATCTGTCAACAAAGCTGTCCTTCATGCTGCTAGATGCTGATCCTGGAGTCTTGGAGTCAGTGATGTTCATCTGGTGAGTAGGATTAGCACAGCACCTGTAGGCAACATGTGCAGAAGAACAACATGTGCAGAAGAACAACATGTGCAGAAGAACAACGTGCAGAAGAACAACACACATTTTATGGTAAGTTCAAGTTTAGTCTATGCTTTCATTCCTGCTAGATTCTCTGCATTCCCCAGATGTATGAATAAGTGGGAGATGGAGACAGAGAGACAGACAGGAGAGGAGCAGACAGTGATGTTGAGAGGGTATCAGAAAAAAGGATGGAGATGCACGTTGGAATGACATAGGTTTTGCATGCTAAAGAAAACAAACCACATGACATGAGCTAGAGACCGGTGTCAATGCAGCATGTGAAGGAACGTTCACACAGTCAAAATATTGATTCTGCTTGCATGTAATTTTCTGACAATGACAAGCAGACCCTGTTGTGACTTCACCATTGCATGCCAGTCCTTGCATTGTGAATGAGAATGGTACTCTGCATAAATTGTCTGACTTTAATTATGCCTGGTCTCCTGCTGCTTGTGATCTTGAAGCTGTCTTCCTGTGCCTTGTGCTTCAGCACAGTTGGTGGTTTTAATGAGCATGGCCAGCATACTGAAGAACCTCCACCAGGGAAGCTTGAAAGGCTTCAGAAATCCATCCATACAGCCAAAAAAATGCAGCAAAGAATCCACACAAGTGACATGTGATTGCAAAATGAATATACTTCTGCATTGTTATCTAATTGCATTATTGGTTTCTTGCTGGCAGAACCGTTGATAGATGTGATTTAAAAAGCAATTATTATTATTATAAAAAGTGTCTGATTCAGTCTTAAATTCAATCTTGAATCTCGCAGTTGTGACAGCCAACTTGCATGAGCAGCTGACTCATACGCCCGCTTACGTTTCTTCGATTGTTAGATTAATTTCCTGCCATTCTGTTCTCATTTTTGCTTTTGCAATCTGATGCATCTGCTCGAGCCTTCATCTTAAACCATATGCTGATACATTTAAAATCACATCGGTCAATGGTTTTGCAAACAAGAAACTTCCATGAAAAGATACAAAAGTCATGTTGTACTCATTGGTTAATGAAAAAGTGATCATATTTTCAAATCAAATGTGTGAAGCAATGTAGCAAACCTACATTACAATAACTTAAGAATTTCCTCATTTCAGTTTCCGTGAACATGGGAAATCCAGAATTCCTTGATAATCTAAATCCATCACAATTTGAAGCTTCTACACTGCAGGTATGCACGTTAATTATTAGCCTCCCTGCCTGACTGATGATGTCGCAGGCTGCCTGGGCACTCCGTCCAGTCATTCACCTGTCCATCATTACATCTATTAATTTCTGGTTGCCAGGTTGCGTGCTTCGTTCTGGCGCCTTCACATTGATTTTCCAATTGCATGTACAAACAGAACTGCTGCCATTGTTTATGATGACAGTTATTATTAGTATAACATCAGGACTGGTTAATTTTAATTACAACAAGGTATCTTTAGTCTGTGTTTACCAGAAAGGAATCTGTTATCCTTGCTCAATGTGCATTTTGATGCATAGCTATGAATGTTAAATTGCCCACAAGAAATATACTTTGTTTTGTGTTGTGTTATTGCAATTTAGCAACTGTAAATCCTTCTAATGTGAAGTAAGGTTTACAGGAAACTATCATGAATATAATTAAAATTTGCCTTAACTTATTTTAGCTAAAACAAACCTGCGGAAATAGCAATAAATATTTTTTCCTAAATATTCCAATATTTACAGTAGATAATATAATTATAATAGTAAATTAAATACAAATGAGTTAGATTTGAAATGTTATATTTACATCTCAAGAAACTTTGTTGTATTCTTCGAATATTTGTATTTCTTGAGAGGTGTATGACACGGCAAATGCAACATTCCAAAAAACAACGAACATTAGTTCATGGCCATTGATGTTTTGACATAATCCATTTTGCGGGTACACGGTTAGCTCAAAAAACTTTTAACTTGATGCTTCATACATCACCACATCTAGGGTATGACCATGCTAAGATCACTCATATCTGCCTTCAAACTAAAATACCAGGGTGCTCATGCCATACATGTTTCTGTTGAGACACTCTACCAGCAAAGATGAACCTAAGTGACACATGGGATCTTATGTAAAGGTTAACTAATTATCCCATGTGTGCCTCTGCTAGGTTTGTTTACTTAGGCTTGTCTTCCACATAATTGATGTGAGACTGACTGTCTGGTATATGTAGCACTGAAAAACAGCTGTATCCAAAGACAGGGGAAAATAAAGATGAGCCAGAAAAAATGCCCTGTACCACCAAATATACTGATGGGTGTTTATGCAGCTGTATCGGGTAACATCAAAGGTGGAAACCGGGTCAGATAAATGGGTTTTCTGGGTGGTCAGAAAGCAGATCAGGGATTCTGCAGAATCCACAGTGGATAAGAATAGTAGTATTGGTGGCTTGTTTAAGCTTTTCTAAACAATTTATGAAGTGAATGTGATGTTTTATGCGGGACTTTGTCATGCTGTTTATCATTGTGTATTACTGCCAAATTTAATTGTTTTTTAAAGAAAACTAAAATAAAGGTTGTAGGAAATTAAATTACTGAAAAAGTCGCAGAAATAAAATCACTAGAAAACATTATGGAAATAAATTTTTTTTGGAGGTTGAATTTTGTAGTGTGTGTTAATAGTGGCTTTCATTTTTAGTTATAATCATGATACAAGTTGTGCAGAAGATGAGCAAGAACTCGGTTAATATGCCATAGGCCCTACATTGACACACTAGGAAATTTTAAACATGGAAAACAAATGAAAACAAAATAATTGAAAATGATGCACATGAATCTGATTTGCAGTGTAAACATACTGTAATTTATGGAAAATAACATCTGTCATGGTACATATTTCTTTCATTCTTCAGCATCCATAATTTTGCATTATATACATTAATGTAATTGTTAACAATTACCAGAATTTGGTTAAATTTCTTTTATGGCAAAAATCCATTGTAATTGATACAATATGAGTTGTAATAAAAAATATTTTTTATGTATTCATATAATACTGTAAATTTAACAAGATTTAACAAGATTTGCCATCCAAGCCAAAGGCCCAGATGGCAAGTGGACAAGGAAGCCATTGGCTTATCGAGAGTACAACAATGTTCATCTACTTATAACCCGCCCTTCTGAGATATGTGTCACCCTTGTTTTTAAACATATTCACGCTGCTAGCAGTTACACAATCTGTAGACAATTTGTTCCATTCATTTATAGTCCTCTGTGAGAACGAGTGCTTCCTGATGTCCAATCTACATTGATCCTTTACTAAATGTAAATGTAAGCATCCTCTAATCACTGTAAATGTAAGCATCCTCTAATCACTGTAATCAGCACACTTAATCAGTTACAATATTTGTTTACTATATGACAATTGTAATAAAAATTGTCATATGAGACCAAAGAATTGTAAGCCTATTCAGTTTAAATCGTTGGATTAAAGGTCCCTTCTCAGTTTGAGTTTTAATTTGTCTCGTTCAGAACCATTTAACAAACAAACTAATCTAGTATCCTCTAAAACATGCTAGTCCGTTTGTACAAATATATTTTTTTAGTTTTGGTCAGATCATCAGACGAACTGTTAAATTATTTTTGACAAGACAGAACAATAAAGATGGTAATCAGGAGCATGCCCAGCCAATCGCAGGCCGGGGTGAACCCTTATGATTTTGGGGTAAAAGGTGGGATTGCAATTTTTCTGTTCTTCCTACCATTGAGGAAAATGACTGCACTTGCATCCAACTCCTTTAACCCACTCATGCACATTGTTACTTACTTGTTCCTGTTTACTGTCACTGGAGCATGGACCCGAAAACAACACTTCTTCAACGTACTCTACTTTTGGCTGATTCCTCCATCTTTTTCCAGGTGGTCCCAAACTTCATCCAAACTTCAGTTGCTGATCTCCTCAATCTAGTTTTGGTCCTCCTGGTTTTCTTTTCGCTTGAGGAATCCATTCTGCGGCCTGTTTCATGACATTGGTCATTTCTTTCCACAAGGTGTGTCTTATCCAAATCAGTTTTTTTTTTATTTATTGCTTGATGTTGTGTTGGTCTGTCCTCCTCGTGAGCTCTGTGTGTGGTCTTGTGGACCTCTACAAATCACGATATCATAAACCACAATCACATGTCAGCAACACAATTAACAGGGAGTGCAGAAGCAGGGTGGTCAAAGCAGGGAGTGCAGAAGCAGGGCGGTCAGAGTAAGGAGTGCAGAAGCAGGGTGATCAGAGCAGGAAATGCAGAAGCAGGGTGGTCAGAGTAAGGAGTGCAGAAGCAGGTTGGTCAGAGTAAGGTGTGCAGAAGCAGGTTTGGTCAGAGCAGGGAGTGCAGAAGCATGGTGGTCAGAGTAGGGAGTGAAGAAGCAGGGTGGTCAGAGTAAGGAGTGCAGAAGCAGGGTGGTCAGAGTAAGGAGTGCAGAAGCAGGGTGGTCAGAGTAGGGAGTGAAGAAGCAGGGTGGTCAGAGTAAGGAGTGCAGAAGTAGGATGGTCAGAGCAGGGAGTGCAGAAGCAGGGTGGTCAGAGTAAGTAGTGAAGAAACAGGGCGGTCAGAACTGGGAGTGCAGAAGCAGGATGGTCAGAGTAGGGAGTGCAGAAGCAGGGTGGTCAGAGCAGGGAGTACAGAAGCAGTGTGGTCAGAGCAGGGAGTGCAGAAGCAGGGTGGTCAGAGTAAGGAGTGCAGAAGCAGTGTGGTTAGAGCAGGGAGTGCAGAAGCAGGGTGGTCAGAGTAAAGAGTGCAGAAGCAAGGTGGTCAGAGTAAGGAGTGTAGAAGCAGGGTGGTCAGAGTAGGGAGTGAAGAAGCAGGGTGATCAGAGCAGGGAGTGCAGAAGCAGGGTGGTCAGAGTAAGGAGTGCAGAAGCAGGGTGGTCAGAGTAAGGAGTGCAGAAGCAGGGTGGTCAGAGCAGGGAGTGCAGAAGCAGGGTGATCAGAGCAGGGAGTGCAGAAGCAGGGTGGTCAGAGTAAGGAGTGCAGAAGCAGGGTGGTCAGAGTAAGGTGTGCAGAAGCAGGTTGGTCAGAGCAGGGAATGCAGAAGCAGGGTGGTCAGAGCAGGGAGTGCAGAAGCAGGGTGGGCAGAGCAGGGAGTACATAAGCAGGGTGGTCAGAGTACAGAGTGCAGAAGCATGGTGGTCAGAGTAGGGAGTGAAGAAGCAGGGTGGTCAGAGTAAGGAGTGCAGAAGCAGGGTGATCAGAGCAGGGAGTGCAGAAGCAGGGTGGTCAGAGCAGGGAGTGTAGAAGCAGGGTGGCCAGAGTAAGGAGTGCAGAAGCAGGGTGATCAGAGCAGGGAGTGCAGAAGCAGGGTGGTCAGAGTGGGGAGTGCAGAAGCAGGGTGGTCAGAGCAGGGAGTGCAGAAGCAGGCTGGTCAGAGTAAAGAGTGCAGAAGCAGGGTGGTCAGAGTAAAGAGTGCAGAAGCAGGATGGTCAGAGTAAGGAGTGCAGAAGCAGGGTGGTCAGAGCAGGGAGTGCAGAAGCAGGGTGGTCATAGTGGGGAGTGTAGAAGCAGGGTGGTCAGAGTAAGGAGTGCAGAAGCAGGGTGGTCAGAGCAGGGAGTGCAGAAGCAGGGTGGTCAGAGTACAGAGTGCAGAAGCAGGGTGGTCAGAGTAAAGAGTGCTGAAGCAGGGTGGTCAGAGTAAGGAGTGCAGAAGCAGGGTGGTCAGAGCAGGGAGTGCAGAAGCAGGGTGGTTAGACCAGGGAGTGCAGAAGCAGGGTGGTCAGAGTAGGGAGTGCAGAAGCAGGGTGGTCAGAGTAGAGTGCAGAATCAGGGTGGTCAGAGTGGGGAGTGCAGAAGCAGTGTGGTCAGAGTAGGGAGTGCAGAAGCAGGGTGGTCAGAGTAAAGAGTGCAGAAGCAGAGTGGTCAGAGTGGGGAGTGCAGAAGCAGTGTGGTCAGAGTGGGGAGTGCAGAAGCAGGGTGGTCAGAGTAGGGAGTGCAGAAGCAGGGTGGTCAGAGCAGGGAGTTCAGAAGCAGGGTGGTCAGAGTAAAGAGTGCAGAAGCAGGGTGGTCAGAGTGGGGAGTGCAGAAGCAGTGTGGTCAGAGTAAAGAGTGCAGAAGCAGGGTGGTCAGAGTAGGGAGTGAAGAAGCAGGGTGGTCAGAGTAGGGAGTGAAGAAGCAGGGTGGTCAGAGCAGGGTGTGCAGAAGCAGGGTGATCAGAGTAGGGTGTGCAGAAGCAGGGTGGTCAGAGTAGGAAGCGTAGAAGCAGGGTGATCAGAGTAGGGGGTGCAGAAGCAGGGCAGTTACAGCACCAGGCTGTTTCAAAGCTTACCAAGTAGGCAACTTTGGTCACTCCACTTTGCCGTGTCTTTTGGAAGGGATGCTGAGCTCTTCTTCCTGGTGTTTATATCAAGGAAAGTTAAAGACCCCACACAGGGGGTAAATATGTAACCTGTCGTGGACTCACTGAGCTGGGGATCTCTACCTGTAAAACTAACTAACTGTTGGACATTACCCGACAATCTCCATACCATTAGCAGTAATACTCAAGAAGAAGAGGAAGAGGAAGAGGAGGAGAAGAAAATGAAGTGAGTAGCCACTGGGTTGACGTTTTTTGTCTGAGATTGTCAGAATCGTCAAAAATCAAGTGCAGCTGGCACCCTAGAGGGCAGTGCTGTCTGAAGAAAAGCATTTATGTCATTAATTCTGTGCATCTGCCTGATTGATATTGACAGTTATGTAGTGTGTGAAGTCGGCTTGGGTTAGTTTCTACCTCTGTGCTGGATGAGCTTTGAGGGAAGATGTTTGTACAGTGTTATGGATACCTGGGATGCACCACCTGTCTCTGGACCAGTTGCTATGTGATGATTGTATGGTGAGCATCGTTAACATTATTACATATTTCTAGAACTGTGCCGGCAGCTGCCGTGACAGCGAAACTCATTCTTTGTCCATCCCCACAATTTTTGACTGGGCAAAATTACCAGACAGAGAAATTAATTCCACTTAGTAGCAGGACACCAGTTGATGGCAGCTCTTAGCTGTACTGGTTGTTTTGTGTGCCAAACTTCTTGCTATTTGTTAGATGAAATAACTCTTGAAAATTGTGTCCCAAAACCCTAACTTTGATTAAAGCCCTGATTAAAGGGATAGTTTTTGGGGCATAACAATAATAATTCATATCCCATCATTTATAAAATATGTGTTGTAAATATTTTATCAAAAGATAGCATTTTGACAATATTATGTTATTGTTAGTTTGCTATGGTACCATGTAGTGATGCAACAACTGGTTCAGGTTCACATATTGAATGGAATGTAACTACCAGGAATGTAATTGAATGTAACTACCAGGGGTAGGACTGTTTGAAACTTTCAACCATTCTAACCACATGGAATCGTGGAATTATCTTGTTTCGGCTGGTAAGCTTATATGTCAATGTGTGTTTGGATTCAGGCATTCACTATATTACTATTACAATAGGACAGACTACCTCTATTCATTGCCACATGCCTTGAGTAATGATAATTAGTTTTAATGGGGTTACAGGAAGATGGCAATGAGCCATGTGACCACCATGTGACCACCATGTGACCACCATGCAATATAACACATTGACATTATGTATATTGTAATATTGTTGTATTTTATGTATTGTCGTCATATTGTAAAATAAAACTGTGGCGGTGGCGGGTTGCGGTGGCGGGTTGTGGCGGCGGGTTGCGGTGGCGGCGGCGGCGGCGGCAGCCGCAGCCGCTGCTGAAAATATTGTCAGAGGAGTGATTCACCAAAGAATTAAAGAAAACATATATAGTTACTGAGAAATTCCCCGTAGACTAAATGGCATACCAGAAAAAAATTAAACTTGTGCGAATGTATACTGGGGAAAAAATCCAGTGAACTGTTTCACATTTAATTACTATATCTATCACCAGTGATATATAGCTGCCAGGCATCCATTGGGAAGACCATGTAATGCATTGTTTCAGCTGTGAAATGAATACACAGTAACACATAATTAGATTTTAAATGTAGGATTTCGTTTCGGGAACTTAATTATAGTTGCAGGGCCCGGTTCTGAAGGTATACCGTATATCTCAAATGTCTTACCATGTTTTACCTCTCAGGAAACTTGTTGACATCATCGATGTACAGGTGTCACTATGGGTGTGTTAAGTGACCCGGGTCATATGCCACCTGCAAGAGAAGAACTGGGAGGAGCTCTTGGGCGATGTCTCAGTTCATGGAAGGGTTCATTCTATATGTCTATGGACGTTTATCTCTTTTTATTTTCCTCTCAAACCAGTTATTCTTTACATCCTTCACAGAGCATTGATATCCTGTACATGTTCAGTGTATGTTCATGATCTCTTGGCCTTCCTTCAGTCTTCAGTTTTCTTACTCCAAACAGCTCCTTCTGGGGCTAACGTAGGAGTGCGGTGCTTGATGTGCATGAAAAAGGTGCATATAAATGTGGGAAATAATACATTTTTAACAAAAATGTGCAATTAAAAAGTGGATTAAAATCAGATATCCTCCTTATAGACGAATGAGGTGAGCTGGAGGGGCAAGATAGACATTGCTCACAGCTAGTTGGAAGAGGCGGATGGAGGAAGCCGTATTATTTCAATGCGGTGTAGATTCCAGGCTCTTATGACTCTAGGATAGAAAGAGTATGAATATTATGTGTTGATGCGTGCTTGTATTTGTATTTATTCTGGTGAAGGCTGAGAGATTAAGCTGAACTATCTGGGGATGGATAGCACAATTCTTGAGAAGTAAGTCAATGTCAGAATTCCTATTCCAGGAAGATCAATCCATTGGGTGTGTCCTAAATGTCCACCTCTTTGATGACAAACACAGTTTTAAACATGCAATGAACATGGCATTATGATACTGAAGTGTCACAAATAAACCATGAATCAACGGGTGAGCCTAATTATGTGTTTGCAGCAGTAAAAAAACCAGGCACCCCTTCCCAGAAAGCATATCATAACAAATCACCCTGGGGTCACAGCAGTTTGAAAGTGAACAGGGAAGAAGTTTCAACAGCTGGCCATTGATGTTGGCCAGATATACCTCAGAACCCTGCATGGCAAATTAAATGTTAGGGATGACGGAAATATGAAGAGCAATGCTTTTGGAAAAAGTTTCTACAAGAAACGGCGAGGATAGATTCGAGGGAAACAAATTAATAATTTAAGTTTGTGTTTTTGGCAGCGGTTTTTGGTAATAGCATGATGAACGGGATCCATTCCAGTTGGTTATCAGTCATGCAAATGTCAGCAGTTGTGACTTTGATTGATACGTTGCTGCCACATGTTTGGCTTTTTGTTTTCTTCAGGATATCCATCATTCTGTTTGACAGGGTGAGCTGGAGTCATCCATGACCATGCTGCCTGTTATTGTGCCCAGGTTCTAGTCTTACACACTTGTGTATACATGTTACGCCCAGCTCCTATTTTAAGTAGATCCACCTGGATTCCCCACTAGGTGGACTATTCCAATGACTTCTAATTGTGATATTTGAGTAATGCTAATTTGCCTGCAGGAAACACCACTGTCACACAAAAGCACCTGTCTTGTTGGTGCCACAGTGCAAACTAATAAACAACCTATCACCCCGCTGTCTGAATGGACTCTTCCGTGTGATATACTGAATGATGCTACCTGCTGCACTAAGTTTTCTGATTATGACCACAGCTTGCGCACATCCAGGGACAGAGCTCCCGGGTTATGGTTCTGTGATTCGTACCAACGTGTAGCAGCAATCTGGACAACTGATAGGTTACTATTACTGTGAGACTGGAACTGTGTCTACTGCGCCTGGTTTAATAAAGGTGTCATTTCAGGATTTCCACCTTAGAGCCAGTCAGATATTGGTCAACTGATGGACATGCAACTGGTAGGATAGACTGGATGTGTGTCTCTGAACCACTGGTCATTCACTGGTCATTCACTAGAATTAGCATTATTCTGAGCTTGGGCATCTAGCTATGTGCTGAGGTGTGGGGAAGACAGATAGGAGGAAACACCAAGAGCAGCTGATCATCTTAACAACACTACTCTGTTAAGGTAAGCACTACTGTTCCATCATTACTCCACTGTTCCATTTTATGGCCCCCTCATTACCCAATTCATTAGGCATCCCCAGGTAGATTTATGGCCCTCTTGTTGCTGTGGCTGATTGGTTCACCTGGGTTGAGGCAATCACCTGAGAGGAGACAACAATTAGTCTCCCCCAGACATGACATTTTATGACCATGGCAGTTTTAAACCAATCATTGCTAACTACTACAGCCTAATCACAATGTTGGAGAGGGTGAAGTTTAAATACCAACATCCAGATGGTTTTCTTATGCTCAGATTTTTAGTAGAATAATGGAATATGGTATCATCCAAGTTGACAGTTTTCTTTCAGAAAATTGGGTGCGTGTTGGAAAAATCCAAAATGTGATGGCAAAAACTTGTTTATGTCCAACATGTTCTTGGGATGAAACTCATGAAGAGTTTTATATAAAAATAAAACAAATTATTCAGTGGCAATTTTGCAGTAACACAATGCTATGTTTTATTTAAAATGTGAGTTACAGTTTCACAAAATGCAATACTTGACTTCTTTTCTGCGGGACACACAAATCGGTGTTTGAAATTACTCCTACTTGACTACATAATAAAGTGTGGTTTTGGTCTTTGTTGTGTGTTTTTACAAGCTGCGTGTAATAAAGCGCAGCTTGTTACGCAGCATAAAACACATCAAGAAGAATGGCTGCCTGTGAAAGAAATCAAGAGAAATTGTGAAAAGGGAGGTAGAGAAAAGTGAATATGGTGAGAATAGAAGGCGGTGACTCATAAATAAACTGGTGACAGCCTGGAATTACAGTTCAGCTTCATGATGCCTGTATCACAGTGTATGTGTGTCTATGAACATGCATGCATTCACACTGATTTGCACAAAGCAAGGATCTGTTTGTAGTGTGGTTTGGCATTGCTTTATGAAATTTGTATTTTACTTTATGCAAGATGAAATAAGGATAGGAATAAGGACTTAGCATATTTTTGTGGCATTATGCACCAATTAGGGTACAAAGTCAGAGGACCAGTAAGTATATTGTTTTGTGTATATATGACACTTAATGTTGCATTTGAAAATATAATGTAGAAAGTGACATGTAGAGAATATGTAAAAAATATCACATCACATTGGAAAGCTATAGTCAGAGGTTCTTTACATAACACAGGCTATGATGATTATAGGTTCCACAAACAAACTAAAATATGATAAATCCTGTATTTGTGAGCAAATGTATAGTGGAAATATTTATAAATTGTGGATCATTGCTTACAAAGATGCATGCCCCCTGTGAATGCTAGACTCCATAAGCATTGACAGGTCTTCAAAAATATCTCCCCTATACATCTGTCTACAGATGCAGTGTTTATCGTATCCCCTGAGCATAATAGACTTACGGTGTTCATGATATATAATCCTAATCCAATGACCATCTTGAGCAGGGATATCTATTGAGACTCTGTGTATTGACCTCACTTAGACAGTTCTTTGGTAGACACTAGTGGCAGGCCCTCTGTGTATTCTACAGAACAGATGCAGTGTAATCTGGTGTATCAAGCTCCCATCACAATCAGTTTGTCTAGATCAAATGTCAAGGATACTCAACATGGAGTGAATATCATTTTACAGTGCATTATTTTCCTCCATGACATTTGGCTATAATATGTAATATACCATTAGGGAAAATCCAGCTCAGATGTCAACCATTAATATTATAATCACATTTGCACTGTGTATAATTTTTATCAGAGAATTCACACTCAAATATAAATAGGCTGCATGTAGTAAGTATAATCTATGACTGTGGAATGTCAGTTGGAGATATTTCAGCAGGAGTTCTGATTTAAATGTGTGCAGTGATATAGCAAAACATATTGCTATACGTAATCAACTGGAATATTAGTTGTGGTGTGTCAGCTTCTTAATACTATGGTGTGATTGCATGCATGGCATTCTTTTGGGACATGGCACATCAAGAAGAAGAGGCTGATTCTTAGGACATTCTGTCTGGCAGACTTCAGATAGGTCAACCAGAAATGTACTTTCTAAACTTAGCTATCCAGAAAAGACTCAACTCTGTGAATCTGCGTGTCATAGCTAGCATCATAGATCAGCTATTCCTTCTTTATTGAATATAGTTGGCACATGCCTCCCCCTACATTTACATAAATAACTATTTCACTAACCATTTCATACAGTTACCCTATATAGTGGAATTATCCCAATACAGAAAAGAGGCAAATTCCCTGAGGCTCTTACTGCACCCAAGGCTCTAATCTCCCCAGTTCCCCAGGGTTAAACAACCCAATGTGGCATTCAGCAGGGTAATTATAGATAAGATATCTAAGGTCAGGTGACATCTGAAACCTGCTACTATATATGTATGTCAGATAATGTATGTACTAGACTGTAAAATCAAGCACTACAAAAAATAATGTTTTACTTGTTTGTTACTGCAGGTGTGTCATGGTATTCAATGTATTAAATTATTTATTAAATTTGTGCCACCCCATCACTTATTTTAATAATGATTCCCATTAGAAATGTATTAATGTACGACCACTAATGATTGTCCTTGTTTTTCTTGCATAATTTAACTGAAGTTAATTTGTTGCACATTTGGGTTATTAAAATTGGTTGCTGACCAAACATCATAAGTAAAATATATTTTATGCATGTATTGAGATAGCCAGTTCATTCAATAAATGCACATAGTTGCAAGACAGTTTCAGCAATGTCAGTTTGATTTATTGTTTATGTAGTACTATAATCTAGTTATGTTTTGTATTGTATAACTCACTATGGTGGCTATGGAGCCAATGCTAGCTATACCCAATCACTTGTGTGTTCAGTCTGCTGAATTAGGCTCATATCTATAACAGTTACACACCTGCAACAGTCATGCAGCTATTTTCAGTTCCTAACTTGTCTGCTATTCCCATTTTATTACACAAAGAAAACAGAATAGATGTGACCCTTCACTAATTCATGATCTTGCTAATGCAGCCTGCAGCAAATAAAAATACCATTAGCCGAAAGGCTGAAATCGGAAAGCAGGAAATGTGTTTTTTTATTGAGAAATCACATGTCCTTGGTTTATTAATGATTTGTAATGACAAGAGCAGAGAAAAAGCAGGTCTGTGTATCTCTCTCTATGTGTGTGTGCGTGTGCGTGGTGTGCGTGTGTGCATAATACTGCTGTCACTGTTGGGTCCTGCACTAGCCCTGATTAGTTTCTTCCCATGGGGAATGCGGTCATTGATTGACTTGGGATATTTTTGTTGAAACAGATGCACATAATGATCTGGTTGGACAGAAGCTGTTTCCTGTACTGACTCATGTCATAGGCTGCAAGCCACATTGATTCTTCTGTGCACTTGAGAAAGGTGCTACTTTGCCAAAAAAGCAGTGCTACTGTTTTGCTGAGAATTATGAAAGCTTTTCTTAATAAATTGCTGTATGCAAATAACACAACAAGCATCAATAGTGATGGATAAATCAGTTAATATCAGTCGAATCTAATGACTATGAAGATCTTGTGATGAGTCCAAATAGGTGTCACACACAAACGTTCCACCTAAAAATATCCAAAGCGGCAATTAAGCAAATGAATACACAGTCATCCACCCATCCACCCATCCACCCATCCACCCACCGACCCACCCACCCACCCACCCACGCACACACCAACTCATTCACTCATTCACTTATTTACATATTCATTCATTCATTCATTCATGGTGATTATATGTATATGCCAAGTCCTCCATAGACTGCACAGTCGTGTAATAGATACACACCGTATTGTTGAGTTTATTCAGCGGCTGTCTGCCGATACGTTTCATGTGACTCGGAACCAGTGCACACCTGATATTTTGCTAAACCTCCCATTGTCATGCACAGTGGCCAGTGAGTCAGCGCCAGTCTCCGTGCACCTAGAGGCGCTTTACAGTTATGCACCTACCTGGTAATCTGAGATAATGTCAAAGCTTTCAGAGTGTTTTGCGCCTGTAATGAATTATTCACCTTTTACTACACACTGGGGTCTGCTTCTCAGTCGCTGCTTGTAGCTTTCAGCAGGTTCATGTTTTGGCTATAATGTTCTCTCCAGGTCGTTGATGTACCCGTGGGACCCACCATAGGTAATTGTGATTGCCATGCACCTTATGTATCCACAGGCCACTCATCCATTGCTAGCAAATCTACTCCCCCAATTACTGCTAGTTCGTTGGTTGAAATGTCAGGATCATCACATCTCATCCTTTGGTGGACCTCTGGCTGAAGTTGATAGTGCTGATGTATGGCCCATAAAGCAGACCAGTAATTAAAGCAAACTCCTGCTGGTTTTCTAAATGTTCTACTAGGCACACACTCTATTGCTATGGCTAGGCCATGAATCAATACAGGCAGGCAGACATACCATGTGAGAGACCCCTAGAGGCTAGGAGCAGTTAGTAGTGTTTTGTTTATTTCCCTATTCAAAGTCTGCATGGCAACCAGTATAGAAGTTATGCTAGTGTGTTGCTTTGCAAATAGTCTGGCCTTTCCTGAAGGTATTTCTCATTTATGTAGCTGTAGGTCAGGGGCTTCCAACGTTTTACGCCTGAATCACAAGACGATCAGCCGAGTACCCCATCATATGGAAATATGAAGCAGGCCCCAGCGTTTAGTAAAAGGTGAATAATTCATTATATTATAGATGAAACAATATTAAAAACTCAGTTCAATTTAGGTAAACATCTTCCCATGAATGTTACCTGTCTGCCATCCTATTTGGGAAACTCCATACAAGGGCAGCGTTTGCTTGGTCAAAGTCAGGACGTCAATTCGAGATGCAGTTTTGGACAGGAAGACTCAGAGGTCATCCTTCTCACACAGTCGGGCATGAAATTGGGTTTCTAAGCTTGAACGATGGTGGGAATCCTTGCTCATGTTGTGAGTCACTGATGTGCTTACCGGGGAACATCAACAATGCCTTAACAGGCACATCAGTCACAGAAGGATAAGACCTGCTAATTTTGGACCAGAACTTAGCCAAGGGTAAACTTAGGGTCAGTTACATTATATCAATTCCAGTTACACACCAATTACAAATACCATTTTCACCAATTTCAATTCCACCAAAAATACCAATTCCAATTCCACCTAAAAATACCAATTCCAGTTATGCCTAAAAAAACCTAACATCTATTTTATATTAGCTTTATTTAATTTCTACATATTATGTTACATAATGACAAACAAATAAGTATGATATATGCAACATATTATATTTGATTAATTATTTGTAGCAAATAATTTGAATTAAAAGTTACATTTTCACCAATTCCAATTACATTTAAAAACAAAACACCAATTCCAGTTACAATATTGTGCTTCAATTGCAATGTAATTGACCCAAGTCTGTTCAAAGGGAGAATTTTGAATGTATCTCACACCTGTGAAGTTGTTCCACAAACTACACAAAGTCCAGCTTGCCACCCAGAAGAGAGCACATGTCCACAGTAACTGGCTTCAAATCAGCCTTGCAGCCAGTCCACTCAGGTGTAGGAGTTTGATAATATTACGAAATATTTTTCTCCTACACAAAGTGTCAAAATTATAGCACTTGATCTTTGTTTCTGCCAACAACGTTTACCCCTTTTGAAAACCTTGCATACACCGGGGGTATGCAGCGTACCCCAGTTTGGGAACACATCATTGTTGCCACCAAGTGCCTAGCTTCCTGTACAATCATTTCAACAAGATCCCAGCGCCACAAACAGATATAAACAGCTGTCTTCTTGTCAACTCTCATACGTCTTTTGTGTGTTTGTAGCTGCTACATACATCAGCATAGAGGTTTACATCTGAGCGCCTTCAGGAAATCCTTTTTCACATTTGCCATGAATCGCAGTTGCCCCTGTCTGTTGCCTCATAGCAACCACCACTCCCAACCAGTCTTCCTTCCGGAGCAGGCAACTTCATCATTTCAGATATTTATACTAATTATAAATACAGCCTGCCAAGTGGCAGCAATGCTGACAGAGATGCTGGTTTTTGCTTGACAATCTGATCAGCTCGAATCTACCAACATCCACGTGTTTATTTACACCATTCGTTTGCATGGGTCTGATGTGAATGGGGCCTGGCACCCTTGGTTGCTGAGATCCGTATTTTTTGTTAGGTGACCCACCAGATGTGACACAGGCAATAAACACAGCCAAATGATACAAATTCAGGGGTGCCCTGCAGGTAATAGTATATGTGTTTAATAACATTATACGCACACCACAGGGAATAGAGACATAGGGATGTTATTTTATGATACCAGATGGCAACCTAGGTGGGTGGATTTCGTAAAACATTGCGGTGTAGTTTACCGTTGCAATCAGATTCCTGGTGCTCGTCTGAAGAATGAATTTTTTTTTGCAACGTGCTGTGGTGGAAGTTCAAAGTTAATTATAAAAGTACTGCATTGCACTGTTATGCAGGTAATTTCTGCAATAACAGACAGCTGCCATTAACAGAAAACTGCTTATAAGGCCAAGCAAAAACGTTTCTCGTTTCTGGTTAAAGCAGTGGTGCAGTGGTTTAGCTTTTGTACATGTAACTGAGTTTGTGATCCAGCCAAAAAAACCAGTACAGTTTGTACATACATGTACTTGTTGAGTTCATACCTATGAACAAATATTTGATATTAGATTAATGTTGTTAAATCAAACTGATTATGTTGAAACTTTGTTTGGGAAAATGTGTCTCTTGTTTGAAGAAAAACATTGAAACTGGCGCCAGGGTAAGACAAAACCCCTGAAGCTTTCTTTTGGCCTATCCTACATGTTTTCGAATTCCCCACTTTGCTTTCACAACCCCTTGGCATAACAAACACTATCCATAACAGATATATTTACCCAGTCACAGTTGTGTTTGTGGTATGCAGGTTTTGTAGCCACCAGAGCTTCTCAGATTATTCTTCCTTAGGGTATTGGCATGTGTGAAATGCTGTAGTCAAGTACACTGCAGGTGTGCAATTTATCTCCACACATAAATGATTATATCTGTATAATTACACCTCCACCAATGTGGAGAAACGGGGTTCATCATTGTTGGGAATTTCCTGCACACTTTCTTACATTGTCCACTTAAGATTGC
Organism: Lamellibrachia satsuma; assembly: GCA_033239005.1. Classification (NCBI taxonomy): domain Eukaryota; kingdom Metazoa; phylum Annelida; class Polychaeta; order Sabellida; family Siboglinidae; genus Lamellibrachia; species Lamellibrachia satsuma. The sequence continues at coordinate 759,523 of BSQZ01000062.1, read as the reverse complement.
GATACATATTGACCATTGATTCACAGGAAAACCTCATGTATTATTTCAGTTCGTTAAGGTTAAATTCCTCACGCTATTGAAAAATTGTTTACTTCTTGAATTGACCTGTAATTTAAATATAAATATCTGTGATGTGGTTACCACATCACATATGCTCATTTACATTAAATCCCAATCTACATGTCCTGGAAATAGAGTTTAATAATTTATTCTTGCTAGGGCAACAGTACTGAAAACATTGCAGTAATTTTTGTGGATGTTGTTGGAAAAGGAATTTAAAAATTGCCTTAAGTCAGACTAGTAAGAGGGTCACAAGTTTATAAACTCCTTCCTCAATTCATTTTGCCCATCACGAATCAGTTCATTGGTGCTCAGATCTATAGTGCGTGAATAGTTATATGTGCAGTCGGTTTAATAAAAAACAGCATATTTTGTTAAAATTATTGAAAGAATTTACTTGGATCATTAGATTGGGTAACTTGGGAAAATGTGAACAGCCATGTTGTAGCCAGACCACTTTTGCCGTTTTCTTGTTGAAACCTGGTCAAATAAAAAAATTAATATTTTGTCTGTTGAGTTCAATTAAACTAAATAACACATCTGTACAAATGAACTAGCTAGTCATTGTCGATACTAAATATGTTTGAATTTTTGCGAAATGCTTCTAAAATTAGACAAGCTGAAAAATTTAATTGAGGAAGGGCCACAATATAATGAGCAAAAAATGACATTAACCTTCTGTAACTGTATTGATTGTCTGTGTCTCGTTTACTTTGATGCATGTATTGTCATTGATTACAACATAGTTCTCTCCATGGTGAATTCCCTGATTTATGATCAACTTGCTCTAACTCTGGAAATAACATCCATCATGATCAGAAGGCTGAAGTCATAGACTTATGTCCCTGATTCTCACAGTGCTTGTTTTTGTTGTGTGATTAATGTGTTGTGGAAAACAGAATTACCACTGGTTTTATTAGTGCAATGTGCTGGTCCACCATTCACACATGTGGGAGAGATGTTGGCTTTTTCAAATACTGGCGGACGTAATTAGCATCATGCATAGTGCCAAAGGAATAAACATGTTAATGCAAAAACTGGAAGTCAGTTTTTTCTCGGTCGGTCGGTCGGTCGGTCGGTCGGTCGGTCGGTCGGTCGGTCGGTCGGTCGGTCGGTCGGTCGGTCGGTCGGTCGGTCGGTCGGTCGGTCGGTCGGTCGGTCGGTCGGTCGGTCGGTCGGTCGGTCGGTCGGTCGGTCGGTCGGTCGGTCGGTCGGTCGGTCGGTCGGTCGGTCGGTCGGTCGGTCGGTCGGTCGGTCGGTCGGTCGGTCGGTCGGTCGGTCGGTCGGTCGGTCGGTCGGTCGGTCGGTCGGTCGGTCGGTCGGTCGGTCGGTCGGTCGGTCGGTCGGTCGGTCGGTCGGTCGGTCGGTCGGTCGGTCCACTAATTACTGTTTATAAATGGTAATTTCAGCAACATCTTTAGTAGCCTTAGAAATAAATGCCTGGAACTGTACCTAAAAAACATTTGGTAGTTTTCATGATGACATTCATTAAATGTCCACTTGAGCTAGGTCCATTGCAGAAGCCACAGTACATTTTCAACTACAGAATAATTAAACATGATTTTAAAATGGAGAAATATTTGCTAGTGTTACCACCAAATCTATCTAGACCTCTGTGTAAATTTCGTACTTGTAATCATCGGTTGCCTATTCAGCAAGGCAGGTATAGTGGAATCGATAGGCAAGAGAGATTTTGTACTCTGTGTGATTGTAATGATATTGGAGATGAGTTTCATTATTTGTTTAAATGTACTTTTTTTCAAGAAGCTAGAATTAAATTTATTTCTAGATATTATTTTGTGAGACCAAACACTTTAAAAATGGACCAGTTGTTTAATTTGACAAGCCATGCAAAGCTAATTAAATTATGTAAATTCGTACAGGAGATTTTAAATAGCTTTAAGTTGTAAGTAGATCTTCCTTTGATACTTTTGTGTTTTGTATTTTGGTAAAACCATTTACCAATGTAATTTATAAGTATTATTGAAGCCTGGATTACATACACTTATAGCCATCTCACATTGTAACAGTATGCAACATTGTGATTCTCATGTAACCTAATAAGGTTTTTGAGAATAAAGTTGAAGAAGAAGAAGTTATGTTTAGGCACCTGTCCAGTCATGTAACATGAGGTGTCTGCTCTGCACTAATTGACCATTTACCACCCCATTCAGATGTGTGGGCTGTTTGTTTGTCTCCCAACACCCTGTTTGTTTGTTCTCACCCTCCAATTGGAAGGTCTGACCAGCCATGCTTGTTTGTTCTTTGCCCTGCAATTGGAAGGTCTGACTAACAGTTGCTAATGTCTGTAAATTTTGATTCCTGTTTATTTATGCTGGATTCCCAGTTCAGCTGATACAACCAGACTGTTTATTGTTCACTAGTGAAAGCATTTTGCCAGGCTCATTAATAAACTGTAATGGGTGGCCTTGTAACAGACCTAGACAAATTGGGTTATTTTTAAAAATTAATGGGCAAACAAGTTTTCTTTCTTTCTGGAATACTCACTTGTAAAATTATTGTTAGACATGTTAGACATAATGTGGGCATGTGTGTGCGTGCGTGCGTGCGTGCATGCATGCGTGCGTGTGTGCGTGCATGCGTGCATGCATGCCACCAATGTTCACAGGACGTCCCCAAAATGTTATTGGTGACGTTGTGGGAAAGTCCTGCAAACATTATGTGTTTGCTGGGTACAGTCCTGTTTCTGTCAAACATCCCGGACTCTGTACAACATCAATTTTTAATGATGTCTTCCTTACGTAATGCCATCCAGTCAAGGAACCAAGCAGCTAACAGGCTCACACACATGACTGCTTCAGTCACCACTGTTTGTCTGTGCAACAAGTCTCTCTTGGGTGTGGTGATTCACCACACACAGTGTGAGTTACCTAACATGCTTCATCAGATTCTGTCATTGCCCAATGCATACAGTGCCAAGCATGGTGCCAATTGTTAACACAATAGCTGCCCCACATCCACAGGCAATTTCCCCCAATTTCCCCTTCCCTAGCAGCCTCCATATTATTCCCAACTTGACATTTCAAAAGTGCTGTTTGTCACCATCTCTGCCCTTGAGTTGCTAAGCAACACTGACCCCCGTGTGGCAGGGCACATCATACCTCTGTTACGTTATGTCACTAAGAACTGCATCTGTGATCACCTGTCAAGACCCAGCAGGATCAATGAGTTTACCATAAGGGTCTGTAAGGGGTTTTAATGCAGTTTCAGTCTGCATCCTCCTCATCTGGTCTTTCACTAGTCACCCTGATGCAGAAGCTGCCATAAGCTGTGTTAATGAGCCCCATTCTGTGCCCAGTCTTTTGCTTGTCAGATATTCTGCAGATCCAGAGGGTGTATTAAAAATGTTATGTCACTTGGTCATCAGTGTTTAACTCTAGGTCCCCTTGGAGCTTCATGTTAAATCATTCCTTCAGTTCTGCTGCTGCTGATGATCTGATCTTAATGCAATTGATGAGTCTTTGGTTTTGGTGTCTTGCACTTAAAGATACATGGACATACTGTTGAATTAGCAGGTTTTACAACAAAATCTTGACTACATTAAAATCATGTCATAAAGAGTGCCTGGTAGTTCAGTATAAATTTGTGTTTAGTTTAGAAATCTAATCACAAAATATTTCTCATGTCACACTTGGAATTATCCCTTTTCCAATGGTTTGCTCCATTCTTTTCAACAGTGCACCTACACATACAGTTTGTGGCGAGTTTTCTCATTAATGTTGTAAATAATATAAAATCAATTCTGTGGTGTTGTCCATTGAAGTTCTTTGTATTCACCATAGACTCACCTGATTTGTAAATTATAGGGTCTTGTAAATAATAATGCTATTTCTGCATTTGCTATAGAAGTATCTGGGTGAATAGCACACTTTGATCATGTATGAAAGTGAAACTCTCTTATCAGTGATCTTGTGCTGGAATGTATAATGTTACTATCTGGTGCTGGTTTGTAACAATGCCTCACTGGCACCTGCTCCATCCCTAGGGAATCACAATACAGGTGGATATGTAGGCACATTACCAATTAAGGCACCTTTTCCCTTCCAATTTCATCAGTGATCATTAGGTACAAGGCTGCCTTGTGAGTGGTTCTGATGGATGTGTCAACACACGCCTTCCTTGCCAACTTCATTACCTACTCAGGTGCGTCATTAACTTTATCTTGCAGTCAATTAATAGATATGTGAGAATTCTTCCTTCTGTGGTATGATCATGTGGGTTAGCTCCTTTTCAGTTAAAGCGAAACAAAGTCATGGTTTTTGGCCTATGCACCTATAAGAGTGACTAAAAAATAACCATTTGTAACTACAATTAAGAATATCATGCTAGTGGTTTACTAGGAAAACCTTGTTGAACACACATCATCTTAATTTTATGCTTTTATGCTGATCATGGATTAGCCATAAAAGCCCCTTCTCCATGGATAGTGAGACAAACAAACAAACCCCCCCACCCCCTGAATTGTTTATAAAAGAAATTGATTAAAAATCAAAGATGTAGGTTCTCATATTGCACTGATCTTGTCCTCCAGGAGATTTCTGTGTTTCCCACTTCGAACCCTTCCCACCCACTTCGAACCCTTCCCACCCTTCGAACCACCCACTTCGAACCCTTCCCACCCAGAACCTTTCCCACCCACTTCGAACCCTTCCCACCCACTTCGAACCCTTCCCACCCACTTCGAACCCTTCCCACCCACTTTGAACCCTTCCCACCCACTTTGAACCCTTCCCACCCACTTCGAACCCTTCCCACCCACTTCTTACCCAAACCAACGCCACGAAAATTATTTTGAAGGAAAATCTGTTAACTTAATGCAATTGTGATGACCGTGTCATAATGTATGAAAGATAATGATAGTACGTTACCTGATGATTGTACAGTAGCCTGATTAATAGATTAGGTTATTTGGAATCAAGCAGCAGCCCATTAGGTATTAACAGGTGACCAATTAGGGGTTCAATTAGGCCCTGATTATAATGCCTGCTAATGGCAAATTATTGGTTTCATATTGAAAAGTCAATATGTAGTGTCATGATCAATGAACAGCATCTAATAGCACCATAAAGAGATGGAGGAGTTAACAGGAGAAACATCTCTAGTGACCAGGTCCCCTTTCACCTTGGCTTAAGTAGAAGGCCACCAGACAGGTAGCCAGAATTGGCCAGTGAATGTAGTACCTAGACATGAGATTAGGACTATGACCTTTTCATTTGCCCAAGAGTAAAATCCTGATGGCATGAGACCTTACGATTTCTCCTTTGATGACGTCTTATCACCAGCTTCCATTGTAATCCCAGCTCAGACTGAAGCCCATGTAAGTGTCTCAGAGAACGTCTGGAAAAACAGTCCAGGGAAGCCAAGAAGATTGGGACCCCAGGCCTATTATTGCAACACTGTAATGAAATACCCCACTAGGAACAGCATGGTGCTTGGCATATGGATAAACGTTCTGTGGAAATGACTTTAGTAGAGAAGGCTCATTACGGAAGGCTTGGAAGCACATGGCAGAGGTTTTGTGGTGTAGTGGTCCATATAGGATGTGTGGTGTAGATGTTATGTACCTGGTTGTGACAACAGTTATTTCCTGGTAGCAGATTTAAGCTTTCATTAGTCTGTATAGTATCTAGGGTGACCTGGGGATTCAGTATCCAAACATGAAGATGGAAGAGCCAAACTAAAACCACCAGAACAAATTCCCAATGTCACTGAAGATATCATTATGAATATACCATTTTCAATACCACAAATAAGAAATTATTTCACTATATACAGACCATTTTGAATACTGCTGCATCAGCCAGTATCAGCCTGTAAGGGCCACCTACAGTATTTTTAAAAATATCACAAGTAAAAATTGAGAAGATCATTATAAATAAAAGTTTTTAGGAAGAAGTCCCCAGATTTAAAATTAGTGCTTGTGACTTTTCCTAAGCCTAGCATCTATAGAAGACATGATACCATTTTATTAGCAGCTTTGATTGTGATCCCAACTGTGTCCAAATCATGTGTCAGTGTCTCAGTGTCAGTCTGGGAAGCCTTCTGGGAGCGCATGCAGGGAGAAGAGGGTTGCACACACAGTAGTTAGGAGCCAGCAACAAAGAATGGTCACATCCAGCCAAGTGTTTGAGAAATATGAACCTAGCCATCACATAGAAGAATACACTTTCTTTTGTACAAGTTCACTTCTACAAGTATGATATTACAATTGCTTGTGAATGGGAAAGTGGATTTCGAACCAGTGACACTGGCATTGGCTATCATTTGTTGTCGAGTTGACAGGGATGTTTCATTTGATTACGCAGTTCATTTTACATGATGCAGCTGCAAGAGAAAGTGGTTATTCTAGATCCCTTTATTTCCGTTGCTGTTAAATTTAATACCTTTTGACTCAGGGATATTTGGTTTCTTTTAGATGTCACTGTTTTGCCAAAGAGGCAGGGTTGTGTCTCACATTAATGACCTTTTTATGGAGCTGCTAATTTCAAAAATTTTCATGGTATTTCATGATAGATTCTATATCAAAAATATAGAGGCTGCAATTGTGATTTCATGAGATCAAGATCATATGTTTTAATCTGGTTTAAAGTTACAATGCCTGTTTGTTGTTATAGTCAAACCATGTTATATAGTATACACTAATTTGAGTAGTAATTAATTGTGAGATTTGGGAGTAGCAATAACAGATTTGGTTGCAAGCAATTACATGAATGGCAAATTTGATAAATGGTGGTATGAGGCATATCTCTGTAGAATAATCTGTGTTGATGCCAGCTGCCAGTGGTCAGTGTAGTCAGTGGTCAGCCATTGTCCTGCTGGGTGGACAAAGCTAGCATCTCTCACCAGTTTGTCATTAATGGACACATTATGGGGCATTAACAGGCTGGATTAGCAGGACACTCAGGGTGGGCTGTCTTCACTCTCACTGGTCACTCTCCAGCCACACTCTCTGGCCACCAGTGACCAGATGGTCAGTGGCTGTGGTGACAGGATTAGGTCCAGATGTCCAGACCTGAAGGATTGATTGATTGAAGATAGGCTGAGTTTTGATTTCTCACTACTGGCTGTCCATGCTGGATGTCTGTTGCATTGTTCAGTTGGTTTAGTTTGGCATTAGTGTCTGATAGCACTGGAAGCTGGACCTGGCGACTAATTAACCAACATAATGAGCTCATTAATTGTTTTATCATTGACATGACCAAGTTTCTGTATGATTGTATTGAAAGTGTTTCAAAATAATAATATGTTGGTTCAAACAATCAGATTCGAACATTTGAATTATGCTCATAAATTATGATGAAGCCTTTTCAGATATAATGCTAAATGAGGACATTAATCAAAAGTGTTTTTTCATTCATTTCATACCATGACATATTTTGTCAGTCATTTTATAATTACTTTCATGAAATAGTTGTGCTTCAAACATACAACTTCACCATTTGTATGTAAAATTATAAAACAATTTTTTTTAAATGGAACACACAAAATAATAATCACTAAGCTGGGTTTGAAGGAGAAATTCATTGTGTAAAATAGGCACAATGTGCCTAAAACCCAGCCCTACTTTGTACTGTAAAATAGGCATGTAGTATTGAAGCCCAACCCTATTGTGTACTGTAAAATTAGCTGAAAATCAAACCCTACAGTGTGCTGTAAAATAGACATGTAGTATTGAAGCCCAACCCTATTGTGTACTATAAAATTGGTTGAAAATCAAACCCTACAGTGTGCTGTAAAATAGGCATGTTGTATTGAAGCCCAACCCTATTGTGTACTATAAAAGTGGCTGAAAATCAAACCCTACAGTGTGCTGTAAAATAGGCACAAAGTGCTGAAGACCCAACCCTACAGCATGCAGAGTTTATGACCTCTTGTGCTAGTTATGCTACACCCTAATGGTAACTTAACAGTTATTGCTTGATGGGCATGTGCAGGACATCTCTAGGTGTGGCCAGAAATAACAAGGTTGTCATACATTGACAAGTGGCAGACCTTTACTAAGCTATGAATTACAGCAATAACAAGATTACCAAAAACAGTGAAAGAAGACACCAACAGAAGAGGAAGTCTGCCAGTGTTGATACAGTTGATCTAGGAAATAAAGTCATTAAAATGTCAGCAAAATAAAGTCATGGAGAAAGCCAAAAAAATTACTCACAATTCAATTAACATCAAAGGAAATAAAGTCATGAGAAATATAGACACGCAATAATAATGTCATGGATATATGTGCCAAGAAAAGGACATTTTGTAATATCTGTGCAGGTTCTATTTTGATAGTATGACATACACAGGAACCCAACAAACATCTTTGTATAAACCAATCTGAAAAACCGAAAAAAATAAAAATTATTGTATGTAATAATGTAATTTTAATATATTAATCCAGTAAGACATTAATGTGGACCAACCTGTCAGTCAGTGCACACTTCTGACACACTCCCATGGCCTGGCTCACAGCAGTTGGCAATAAAACTGAGTCCACCATAAATCTATCATTAGATTGCACCATTTGAATGTGACCACAGACACAGCAGGCAGTGGATATCTCAGCATTGGTTGTAAATGTCTGTTATTCATAGTGAGTAATTTCTTCTTGGTTGCACCAGGGACATTTATTGTGTAAGCCTTTGATCTCAGTCTTAGTGTTGCTGTTAGGCCAGCAATTCATTCAGATTGGACACTCATTTGTTAAGGATGTTTTTTGTGTGAAACTACGTTTGGGATTGTCGGTTAGCCATTAAATTTTCTGATTGTCAGCTGAATTCTTGGTGGTCCAAAGAAGCTTAGAGTGTTTTATTTTAAGACTGCTGCTCTGTTTTAGGGGGTGATCATGTTTTGGGGGGTGATCATGTTTTGGGGGGTGATCATGTTTTAGGGGGTGATCATGAAGATATGTAATTAACTGTATCCTAAATGCCAGTTTGTCTTCTAGCTGAAGCTGTAGGGCAGATGGTGTCAGCAAATGATGCACAGAGAAAGTAGTCCACCCAGTCACCCTTGTCTGTGTGACTCTGTTTACGCAGGTGAACAGGGCTTCAGTTGGTAATCTCCAAAGAAAGTCCATCTGTCACTGTCTTTGCAATGGCAGCAGGCAACCAGGGCAGGTGTGGTCTCAGGAAGGTGGCCATCCATATGAATTAAACAATTGCAACAAGAACACTGTCTAAACTGACAGTCAATTTTTTTTTTCGTTTACAATCACACCTACCTGAGACAGTTATGTCCTGTGTGTCAGTTATCTCATTTCTCCCCCTCTGCATGTTGACACCTTCCACAGGCTATTTCCCCTTCTCATAATGGACTGGTCCATATACAAGCTGAATGCTCCTCCTGGGCTGTTATTCAATGTAGTTGCCACTGTAAACCATGCTGGATGGATATTTGCTGGACTTCAATGAGATGACGCGATCAACATGATGCAAATGTTCAGGTTTTTATCACATTTGAAAATTCATTCTTACTTTAAATTTGTCATATCGCAGTATGGTGAAATAATAAAAAAAAATTATTTGATATATATATATATATATATATATATATATATATATATATATATATATATATATTTATATGTATATAAATATATATATATATATATATATATATATATATATATATATATATATATATATATATATATATATATATATATATATATATATATATATATATATATATATATATATATATATATATATATATATATATATATATATATATATATACTAAAATTAATATAAATATTGTGCTTTTATATTCAAATTAGATTAGTTAAAACTGTTATAAATTGTATACTTATGCATTTAATTTAAATGCTATAATTCAGTAGTCTCTCTGAAAATATGCTTTGACCACAACAGAAATGTCAAAGTCAGATGAAGCCCTGATGAAACATATAATGAAGGAATATCACAGTCATCATATAACCCTGACAATTTTATTACACACAAGGATATGATGAGCCCTCTATGTAGCCAGGAGGTACCAGGTTCAAATCAAGTGCTGGTTCCTAACCAGTCACTTAAATGGAAATTGGGTACAGTTTTACTGCCACCTCAGCTGGCACCAGGAAGATAGAAATAGATTTTGCTTCAATGGTACAATAAAAACCTAGGTTCCCTTACCTGGTTAGGTAAAAAACACCACATGTTAAATGCGTAAGCTCCGTTGACTTATAGCTTACATGCGTAACAATACACTCCCAGTGTAAGCTGTGACCATAAACGCGGATGGACCATAAACTATAGTGAAACATAATCTTAAGTTATCACTTGATGTTAGCAACTTGCTATAACAACTAATTGCATTGTGACAAATGTGGTGCTTTTGTTGTGCTATTTTGCAGTGTAGGGCTCTCTGGCTTGTTAGTTTGATTTACTGCACAGACACACTGTACTAACAGTGCTGTTTGCTTCGGTGATTCTGATGCGAGCTGATAGACATGAAACCTGTGGCAGGGGCGTAAAATACATGCCAGCTAATTTTATTGATAGTGGTGTCATCCTCTCTGCTGCCCGGTCTGCTTTTATCTCTTGGATAGGTCAATGGATTATTCTTCTGAAGGGAATTCTGTTCTGGACTCACTGCCACCAGAAAGAGGTTTCTGAATGTGTTTTTGTAATACGGAGTGAGTAAATGCATACCATGCACACACACAATGTATAATTATATATTATGATATTTTAATTAATACATGTCATGTTTAACCTGTCATGCTAAATGTATTTAAATAGGTAGGCTTCTGATAATAGATTGACACTAACCAAGAAGTGACACAATGACACCAGGTTGCCATTTGGGCATCCATGTCATGGCTTCATGTGCCTTGAGGTGGATAAACTATTTAAATTGCACAGTTGTCCAAACAGGTCATGTGACTGGTGTAGCTACTACACTGCATCAAGATGTTATATGTGACCACACGGCTAGTAGGTGCCAGTGTCTTTGTAACCTCCAGCAGTGGGACAGCAGTGACTGGTGGACACTGGACACAGCTTTGTGTAGTCAACAGAAGACACTGAAGGGCTCGGTTGTTTCTTGGGAGTGTAAACTGGGAACACTGTAGAGATGTGTAAGATATTCAGGGTTCACACAAAATGCGTGTTCAATGTCAGAACTTAGATGCCCATATCTTAGTTCACCTAATTATACACCCATGAATATCCCTGCTGGTGATGGATGGGGGGTGTAATTTATGCAGAAATAATAGGCTGGCTACTGAAAGATATTGTCCTGAGGGATTTTGTCCTTTGTTGTCTTTATCTGAGGGATTGTATCCTAGATGCCACTAAGTGTTTTATTCAGGTAGAGTATGTTTCTCTTGGTCTTGCTTCTGCAGACATTTAATAAATCAGTTGCACATTTTTAAAGGATTTATTTGACTAAACTGTGTGAGTTCATAGCCTTGTGCAGTATGAATGGAGTGCAGCCATATGAACTGAAACAGTGTTGTTATGTTGTTGATGTTTTTGGTTGGTTAGCAGGCAATTCCTTATAATTAAGGTACACTGAAAGTTGCAGTAACATATGTCTGTAAAGAAAATTATTTGAGTTCCAGTCACAATTATGTTCTCAGCTTCTGTTTATAACAGACGACTCTCCGACACAAACACGTTTACCCAGTCCAAAACATTGTGTGTTATACACAGGTTTCAGTGAAGCACATGGAGGAATAGTAGACAATTGTTTCAATAACCAGATTGGATTTGTTTTATTGTGTTTGCATTACATCCTAACGACATATTGTCTCTGTCCTCCCAGGTGTTCTTGGAATGATTGACCACAAACCTGTACAGTGAAGCTGGACTGTGGTGGACGTGGAGCAGGGATCAACTGACATTGAGACTGAGGCATCAGCGTGTTTGATCAGCCTGCCCAGAGTTGGTGAATTGCCCAACAAATTGACAAGGAATAACACCTGAGATGAAGCAGTAAGCCTGACTGGTGCATGCGTGACAGAAGGTACCAACTGACGTCCTGTGGACAACAAAGGACAGGGTACACCATCAACTGACAGGGCCATAATTACACATACTGTCAACCACTGAAAGCCACCATTGAGAAGCAGCAGAGTGGGAAGATATTTGCTGTCAACAGTGCTGCCGGAGCTGTGCTGGTCCGTCGTTGTGTTTGACATGCGCGCATGACTGTGCTCGCACTCTCGGAAAGTTGTCCAATTTGCGTGCATGTCTGTAGTATCCGAGCATTTGTCGACCAAGTGTGATGTGATTTAGCAAGGTGCCAGCACAGTATCATCAATAATGTGTGCTCAGACCGATTCTCGCTGTGGCCCCGGTCTCGCCATCTGTCTCCTTGTCAGCGGTCTTCTCGCTAGCTTCATCGACATGAGCGATTCAGCGCAAGGTGAGTGCAGTCATTCTTGTGGTTTGATCGATCGGGGATCTGAGTAGCTATGCCCACATTGCTTCCACTACAATTTGCCCACATGCCCCCCATCCGGTTATGTGTATTTGAAGAGTTGGTTACTAATTGTTGTCACTGTGCTTTATTACAGCTGTCAGATTGCATCACTATAGTTTTCCTTCTAAGAGAAATTCTATACCTGTTGCATTGTGATTGATGGTGTAGCCTGATGGTTTTTGGCTTGAGTTCGGGACAGGTAATAATTAAGGCTTCGACAGTTAGTCATATTTTCAGTAGAAGGTATTTATGTTTTGGTTGTGGCATAAAATGTATTTTATTTCAATATAATATGCATCATACAGTACAACACGGAAACTGCTACTGCGCCTAAATCCTAAGAAACGCGAGTCCAGATGCATGTAAAAACTGGTTAAAATTGTTATGCAGAAGAGAATTTAATGCAACTGTCATAAAATGTGTGTTTGAGACTGATTGGTTATATGTGTGGTGTACCATTGTTACAAAAAGCTAGTCGTAAAAGCAGTCCTTTTTATGAAAAGAAGCGTGAATCAGCTTCAGCTGTGGCGTGCAGCCATGTACCAATAGATGTTACTTTCACAGTTCATTGTATTGAAGCCTGTCGTGATGTTAGTGATTAGACACTGCCTGTGAGAACAATGCTGGTGCATGATGCCTTGCATTAATGCATGTCCCGATCGTAGAGATTAAAAGCTGCTACTGCAAGATGTTTTATGCAGGTTGTCCCTGTAGCTATTATGAGCTGTCCAAAACAGCCACGTTTTGCACATCCTCTCGTCCTCGAAAACCACCTGAACTTTGTCATAATTCCTGTGCCAACTAACCAAATTCTTTGCCAGGTGTTCTCTCACCTAAATCCAAGAAAGTAATTCTCTGACTGTAGACCTGCAGCAGCTGATCTGACAATTGTTGAGCAAATGTTGTATTCTACTTTGTTTTTTAATCAGAAATGTACATTTATGTACAGCAGTATTCTACCAATGACAATATCTATGTCATTTATTAGCACAGTATTTCATGTTCGTCTGTCGACTCGACGGACGAACATGACATTTCATATCACCCTGAAAGTCAGCTTTGGTGTATCAGCGAAACATAGTTTATAGTTGTATTTAGTTTTAGTGGCTACGCAGGCACAGGCTAGATGTTTAAAATACAACAACAAGAGTTGATGTAGACAGGAATGACTGGTAATGTAAAGATCCAATCGCTTAAATTCTCCTGTCTCTCTGACATTCAAGCACTGACCATCAACCCCTGGAAATATCAATAACAGTCCAAGTTTTGTGAAGTCTGAAACTAAAAATATATAAGATTTAATGAGATTGCCACCCAAGGCAAAAAACCCAGATTCCAAGTGGACAATGAAGCCACTGGCTTAGCTAGAGAATAACAATTAATTTACCATTGGGACTTGTCAAACTTTAGCTATTCTTTGATAGGATTTAATGAAAGCTACTCCAGCTGGCAAATGGACAAGGAAGCCATTGGCTTATCACATGTCACAATTTCTCATCTATATGTGATGAAGTCTGCCCTGACATGAAATTGTTGTCACAGTTACCATAGTAACGTAATATTGTTAATTAGCCAGGGGGTCACCTGACTACATTCTGATTGGCAGTGCAGCCCATTTAGGGTGGGGTGTTAAGCAGCTGTATTAGTTTATCCTTAATGTCAATCAAGCTGTGTTTATCTTGTCATATGAGAAGTGGCAAAAGTGTAGCCTTTCTGTGATGATTGCTCTTTCATGTTGCAATTTACAGTGTCAAGTTGCAGGGGCTTTAATCAGTAGCAGCAAAGTAATCAACCACATCATTGGGGTGTTCTCTTTCGAAATATTCAAGTCTACTGTCTCTCCTAGTTAGGTATTTTAGGATTGAAGCTGTTCATGGGCCTTGCATAAAGGAATGTAACACAGTGACTGTTGGCAGCTTTGTCACTGTAGACAGAGAAGTAATAACTAATATTTTCAAAAAATTAATATTAATGGGTACATGTTTTGGGTTGTTGATTTAACATATATTAATTTTTCCTTTAGCCAGAAATCTTTATTCATTCTTAAATAACATAAATAAAACTAAATCAACTAGTAATGAAATTGTTCCTAATTTCTGTTCTAGCAAGTATTTTTTTTGGTACATTTTAATGGATTTGCTCAGATGTCAGGAAAGATAATGTAGGCAATATGTGGCAAATTATTGACTTGTGGTCAATTATTGAGTACCAGTATACATTTTCACGAGAAAGTTCACTATAGATAACATTCACCAGACCCTCTAATTGCATTTTGCATAACATTTTCTATGTGTTGATATTCTATCAGCATGTGTGTTATGTGCTCCCAGGATTGCATATTATGAAACAGTACTGTGTGACACTGCATTTGGTGTCTCTCTCTGTATCAGAGTGTTCTGGACCTGGTGGTGACAGGATCACATACTGATCTGTCACATACTGATCTGTCAAACTGGGTGTGTATTGTGTCACCACCTGTCACTGCCACCACTGACTGTGACAATTGTGACCTCCATAAACCAGACACTGTCTGTAATCCTGCTACTTGTTAAGAGAGTATTAAACTAATTAACTGATTTATCTGCATAAGTAGAGTTAGCATTCCTCTGCTTTGAAAGACCTCTCTGATTGGTGGGCATTTGAAGTTGAAGTCTGTTACAAAGAAAGGTACAGGAAATCCCTGAAAAGTCACCCCTTTGGTGTTCACTGAGTATTTGGAGGATTATACATTCATTGAGAGAACTGTGAACATAGATCTCCAGACAAATTGTCCACAAAATGAAATGGGGAAAAAAATGTAATTTGTAGATTATGCCATTATTGTATACATTTATTTTATTAATGACTTATTTAATAGCTTAGTAATAATCTATGGGCTTTGTGCCATAATATTGGTGTACATTTTGTTGCCAGTCTTGCCACTTTCACATTATGTTCTAACTCCACGTCTATGTTGAATATATCTTATCTATGCCACAGATCTTCATAATAACAACTACTTGTTTATGTTTTCTCATGCTCTAGACTCTAGTAATATAATGCATTTTGTACCGTATTTAAAAAACGTCTTAATACTATTGCATAAGCCTGGCCTTTGAGTCATCAATGAAATGGAATGATAAAAACGAATCTTTTGAAATCCCTATAAACCCACATTGCCAAAAAGTATCGTGGCCAAACTATTCTAGCAAAACACAGCCTCATATTCTGTGATTTGAAACTAATCGACACACGTGCTGGACATGAATAACTGGTTTATATTCACAAGGCAAAACCAGACATTTGTAATTGGGTTTTCAACACATCCACAGGAATCATAGGATAATTCTGATTGATTGCAGGTAGCTGCACTTGCTGGTGGTGTGTCCACACCATATCCATGGGCTTGGTCGTTTTGTTCAAGTGTGGTGATAAACTTAGCAGCTGCAGTAGAGATAATGGCATTACTGATGATGAGTGACATCACATGATGTGAAATCAGACCCGGATCATCCTTGTACTAGCTCATTATGAGTCATTTTTTTGGTAGATGACCTAGATGGGAAAATATTTTTGCAATTCTTAATCTTGCAAGAAGTTGGATGGCATTCCCAACATGGGCCGGTGCAGACAGGTCAAACTTTATTTTATTTCCCTTGATGCTAATGATCAGACAGTTTTATATCATGGGGGACAGACTACTATTTATTTAGAATGACAACCATCAGTGCTGCATGAAACATTCCAGATTGGATTTTTTTATTAAATAATAAAAAAATTACATTAATACTGATTTATGTTTATGATGTCATAACATTGACCTGTATTGAAATATAAAATTGTAATTGTAATATTTACTGGGAAATTAATGTTTGTTTAAAATTTTGCACATATCAGTTAAACATGTTCATGTCCTGACATTGCCAAAAGAAAATGAGGTGTTTTTGAAATAATTCCCTTGATGAAAATGGATGTTGAATGACTTGAACTATCCCGTTATGTCTTTCTGTCATAAATGCAGTGGCGCTTGGTGCACATGTTGTGACATTCAGAAGTAAATACTGTCCTGTGCCCCTGTTGCACAGGGAACAATAAAAGGCACCTCCCATTACACATCCTGCTGGGTGTAATCACTACAGCACCTGGCAAGACATGTGCTAACCATTCCTCAACTTAGAATGGTTGTTGGTGAATGGGTAAGGCCACAGTTGACTTTCCAATTAGTGGTCATGTTAATGTTTTGTCTGATTATAAGAAACTGTGACCATCAAAAATGTTGAAAGGTCTTGCTGCTGTTATCATCTGATTGACATGATGATTGAGTTTGGTTAAAATCAGACATTTCCAGCTCTTTTTTAATCATGTTGCAAACATTATTACCCTCAAAATCTGCAGTTTTTTTGCAAGATATTAAGATGCCTAGCAATGTTTTGGGAATGCCATCACCAGAATACCTACATCTTCAAATCTGCTTCATACTGCAAAACCTCACTGCCAAAGGTCTCACATTTCAGCCTTGCCGGCTGAATAGAGTTACTTCTTAGCAAATAGAATTCCTGAAATTGGCTACATTGTGTATTTTTAGGCAGTGCATTCATTTGAAACACTACTGGAAGCCTAACTGTGGTCTGACCTCAGTACTGCCATTGGGAGAAGAAGTTAAACATGACATTGTGGAGTACAGTAGACTTGAATGTTTGGGATAACAACTTATTGTAATTATGGCTTCCACCAATCAAGGTTGAAACAATGAATTTCTCCAACTGCCAATTGTATTTTTCGTCAGTGTTTGATGCGAGGATGGAATCCTGAGGGTACTCAGGACCAGTGGCGTCCCACTAAGAGCATGGGGGGGGTTGTGCTGCTGGTGCCACATCAACACCTTTTTTTATAATGTTATTACTTATCTGTAAATGCACCAGAATTTTTTTCCACTGTAACATCAATAACACTAACAGATAGTGCGATGAACTGAACAAACTTTCTGTCCACTTTGGTATCAACACCATTGTGAAAGCCAATCCTGTTGTGAGCTCTTTCCCTTGGAGAAATGGGGCAGTTTGTACTGCATCACTACACAGTAGTGCATTTAGTAATTAACTATGGATAGGATTACAATACTCACAAAGCAAACAATTTTCCTGAGACAGCTAGGATTGGCTATTTTGACTGATTCTCTTGTAGCGTGGACTGGGGTATTGACCTTCAAATGACCAGTTGATAGTCTAGTAATTGTAGACAGCCGTTTGTTTAGCATACAGCAAATGATGACAGCTATTTCAGCTTCATAATTTTGACTGCCAAAAACGGCTAGGTGTTTGTCGCCCTATCTAGATAATATCTAGATAGGGCGACAAACAATAAAATATATTATATTTAAGTACTGACCATGTTGATGCAATAATGCTGCTGTTGTTGTTTGTTGTTACTGAGGGAGAACAATCTTATTTTCTTCCCTCCTTGTAAAGTGTGTGTATGGGTACAATTGTATGGGTACAATTGTATGGGTACAATTGTACGGGTACAATTGCTGTAGTGGCTATGAGTTTGCAATGTATGCACTTTTTAAAGATTTTTTTGTGATTACAGTTTCACAAGCAGCGACATTGTGTTGGTCAACACCGAACGTTGTTGACTGGTAATTGGTATCTGAAAAGTGGATCTTGGTGATGAATGGAGCAAGGGAGTCTTTTAAAAACATATTTCTTTGGTCAGGGTGAAACCTTGAGCAAAGTTGACAGTAGTATAACACAGTTGACAGCGAGGTAACACAGTTCACTGTGGGGTAATACAGTTCACAGTGGTGTAACACAGTGGACAGTGGGGCAACACAGTTTACAGTAGTGTAACACAGTTGACAGTAGTGTAACACAGTTCACAGTGAGGTAACACAGTTCACAGTGGGGTAACACACAAATGTATCATTAAGTCCAAGTGAAATACGTAACCAGTCCCACATAGTTTATTTCATATAATATATTTACACCCAGTGCCCTCCTAAGTCCTCTAATTTGGTGTCGCTTTGTGTCTACTGTAATCTATTTATAACGTTAGAGCATGTTTAAGCATTGGTCAACATGTTAGAAACCTTCTTCAGCGTTCAGTAATGGCCTAACACAAAGACATGCATGAGCTGCAGTTGTCAGATTCACTCTGGTCATCTCTCTGTCACTCATCTCTTACACAATGCCCAACATTAATCACCCACAAATGGGGCACTAGTCTCCCCAGGCCCTGCCACCCTATTCAGTTACTGGTTCTCCTGTGCCAATTGCTCCTTTGTTCCACCTGTGAATGTGGCAATAGTCTGCTGAGAACCATCTCATGCTGGGATCTCAAGTTGACACTCTGGATTGATCACAGGTCCCATAACCCTAACTCTAACAGTTGATGGCCAATAAGTCTCTGGCCAGACTGGCTAGCCACATGGCGTCCACTCAAGGATGACTAATTTGGCTACCTGGATAATCACTTGAGAACTCTGTGGCTAAAATCTGTACAGCAACGGATTTTGTATAGTGGTGGGAACCTTTGCTGTGAAGTTTTCTGAAGCAACTTTGAATAGCTATTGTACAGCACTGATGAGAGCTCTTGTAGTTTGTTTTGCTTTAGGCATTGTTGGAACCTTTGAGTAAGAGTAACTATGGTTTGTGTTCTGATGCTGTGACACAACTTGTGGTTTATGTAGCTACAGCTGTGGCCTGCACCACTGAATAGTTGTGGTTTATAAAATTATATAGCAGCTGCCATGGTGTAAGCCTTACCAGTTAGTGTACATGTTGGTCTTTGAATAGCTGTGGTTTACATTGCACAGCTCAGTGCAGACATCCTATGGATAACTGTGGTTAATATTTCAACAATACTAAAGGTAAAGGCAAGTTCTCATATAGCACTGTATGCAGTCCTCCTTGGGACTGCTCAAAGTGCGTTACATTTCACCCACTGGCAGACCTGTTCATTCCAACACCAACTCAACTTCTCTGGGAAGCATTCACCCATGCTGCAATTATTGCATGAATGTTGTTATATTTCACATATATCTACCACTGTCATAGCCTGGCACTCATTTATATAGCTTCGTGAGTGAACTGAAGCAGTGTTAGTGGACAAAATTGCTCAAGCTTCAAAGTGGCAGCAAGATGATTCAGTCCCCAATCCTATCGAATGATAGTCTAATGTTCTAACCACTATGCTACTGCACCCCATTAGAAATTCTGCCCACATAAGCCTGACCTGCTTGGCTCCACATAAGCCTGACCTGCTTGGCTCCACATAAGCCTGACCTGCTTGGCTCCACATAAACCTGACCTGCTTGGCTACACATACAGGTGTAGTTTTATGGGGTGCTCAGTGTACATCATCTGTGACAAGTACCCATTATATTTACTGGCCATATCATGTTCTGCGGGTATTGGCTATGCCCTGTGATTTCTGACCACCCCAGGTCAGTGGGGTGATTATAAAGTGCCAGTGGACTTTACCCCTAATCTACCATCCACTACTTTTGATAAATGTGAAGATTGACCTTAGATATTAAATTATTATATTTGATTATATGTTTGACAACATCACCCATATTGAATACACTTCATTTAATATTGTGAACATTCACATAAGCACAGTGTAGCAACATTTGCTTTATATTACAATCTAATTGAGAATAATATATGGTTGGCCATATCATGTCTATCAGTACTCTCTAGTAAGAGTATTGATAACTTCTAAATAATGATTACACATACTTCAACATGAGCAAATTAGCTTTATGATTATATTCCATGATATGAAGTTATTATACTATGCCTGTTTAATTTGCTATAAACATTGCCACTATTCACACGAGTAACTCATTTGGCTTTAGAGATAGTTAACACTCTCGTGTCAGTATGGATTATGTCAACATTTAGCTTAAGTGCCTTTAGAACTGGCTTAATCCATGGTTATTAGCTATTCCATGCCAGTCTATTACACTCTAGTGTAAAGTAAAATATTAATTATGTCATCACAAATAGTTTCACTGGGTTTGGATATATAATTGGTTATGTATAATCCATGATATTTATACGAGGTATGTTTAATAAACTCTAGTGTCAGTATGGGTTATGTTGACATTTTAAAAAAGCTTATTTGGCTTTAGGAATGGTTATGATCCAAGCTATCCCATGTCTGTTTAATGCACTCTAGTGTAGGTATTGATTATGTTATCAGAGATAGCTTGGTTGGCTTAGATTAGTTGGTTATAATCCATGGTTGGTATTTGATTAGTTGGTTATAAATCCATGGTTGGTCATAGCATGCCTATAGAATACACTGTATTCTAGTATTGATTATAGGGTCGTTCAGCTCAATGATCATGGATATACATCCTGCGCCAGCATGCAATGGCATGCCACTATTATGTACTCAGCATGGGTCATTTAACCTCCCCCACCTCCCAGTTCCCAACATCAAAGCTCCACAATCCAGGTAAAACTCACATCACCACTGATGTATTTTTGCTTCTTTTCAAGTGACACTTCCAACTTGAGTCTGAACCAACATGAACCCTGGGGCGGTCTCTGTCACCTTTCCCTTTGTAGGACGATGCTCCTAAATGGCCATCATTAATCTCACCCTGCTCAGTCATTCATTAGAAGTTGAAGTTGGAAGTAGGTGATCTTTAATTTGATTGGACATCAGTGACATCGCTCTATCTTCAAAGCAACACAGGCTAGCCAACCATGTCCCATGTAACAGGTGCACTACAATGTGCAATATTTCCAGTCCATTACATACATGAATTATGAACAAAAACGGCTGCATCTGTGTGTGCATTAACCGTCATGTCTGCTCACGGTGCCTGCATTTCACATTAAAGTGAAGGAAATAATACAGAAAAAGCACATTTTATTATATCCGTAATTTCCATGGATACTGGCTAAAGAGGAAATGGAATATGGGTTCACATACTCCCTGATATCTTATCTAGTTTTTATACTTAGCCAAAGATCAATAAAGTTTCAACTTCACAAACGCTTGTTTTTAACTCGGCATCTACATTTCACTCTGACACTAGTACTGTTTTTTGCATCATACCATGCATTACAGTAGACACAAAGCGACACCAGAAAGTAATCAGAGAAACCTTGCTTTGAAAGCAGTTCATAGAATCTCATGGTAAGAAAACATATGCCATGTGTATGATGCTGATTGGCACTGGAGATCACAAATAAGCAGGATGTACGAAATAAAATAAAATCAGAAAATCTTCAAAATAAGGTTACTGTTTTTTATGGAATTTTTTATGCGCAAATTCATAATGCTACTACATAAGAATTTAATGTTCTCTTTTATTTATTTGATGTGTTTTCCTACAGTTTGTGATAACACCATTCTGGATTTGTCATTTTATGATGGTTTACCATTTTTTACATGTAGTATCTTAAAACAATGCTTCAACTTTTTTTGGTAATCAGCAACCGTTTGCCACCAATACAGGATGTTTCTGTTGCAACTTGCCCATTGGGGCAAGCATTGTGTAGGTATTCAAAATCATACATCCATCATTGTCTCTCACAAAAAGAATGTTTATCAGTCATTATACAGACAGTCAACACAATGCTCACAGAAAAACATGTTGTCATAA
The DNA here is from genome assembly GCA_033239005.1 of Lamellibrachia satsuma. Lineage (NCBI taxonomy): Eukaryota > Metazoa > Annelida > Polychaeta > Sabellida > Siboglinidae > Lamellibrachia > Lamellibrachia satsuma. The sequence goes on along the minus strand of BSQZ01000062.1, from coordinate 737,415 downwards.
AGTTCTGGTGATTCACCAGGCTTACGTTCTCTTAAAGGGTCTGAATTTCTGAAGAATACAGTTGCTTTTTGGCAGGAGTGGTACAATTTGCCCATCCATTTCAAGTCTTATAAAGACGCTTCTTGTCTAGTGTTCGTGTTTCCCTGACTCACTAATGCCAAGTTTCTCCTTGTTGCTGCAGGATGTACAGCAATATAATAATGATAGATTATCTGGAGGAATATACTGCGTCATGAGCTGGCTGACATTTATAGCAGCCTAGGGATGTATATGTCTTGTGTTGATATGAGCAGCTAATTAAATTGGACATGGTATATATAAATAACACATTTTCAGACAAAACCCATGGGTTATGTTAAAAAAGGGTCCCGTAAGGCAATTCCTTAGTATATGCTGTGTGCCACCATAAAAGAACAATTTTGACATAAATCAGCATGTGCAATATATCATTTTTAACAACATGCAACATATTTGTAGATCATGTTACATTTTGATATTGATGTTAATACCACACATATCTCATGTTTTGATGTATTCCATCCGCATACCTTGAATTTATATACAGCTGAAGCCACCTTGGTTACAAATGAATATCATGTTTAATATAACAGCACACTGGAAAATGTGGTGGTCTTAACTGAAATGTGTACACGTATGAAGTATTTACCTCCCCCAATACATATTTCATTTTGACCCTTTCCCACTAACTAATGATTTTGTCTAGCGTGAATATTGATGAGACAAAAACCATGACCATTAATGATAGTGTAATAATCACAGGGGAGTTTGTTTCATTGTGAAAAACTCTATACAGACAAGTCAACATTTTGGTTGAAAATATGCAGTAGAGTGTGCAATGTATGAGTCCAAACTTCTTGACACTGGTTCATGCAGTTGATCCTATGATCTCATTGCAGGAAGCTAGGCAGCATCAGTTGATCCTATGATCTCATTGCATGAAGCTAGGCAGCAGAGTTTCAGAGAGTTTTTCAATTTTCATGATGGGTGGCAGTCCCAGATCACGTCAAAACACATCAGTCAGAAAAGCATAAGTTTTTTTAACCGGAAGAAGCAGTTTCTAAGATTATACACAACTGGTGAGGCTTAGAAGGCTGAAGTGTGTATGTGGATTCTATCCAGACTCTCTTGGCATTTTGGCATACCTAGTCCAGCTTTTGGTATCTAACAGTTTCTCCCTATGGCGGCCTGAACACATTAGAGAAAGTAACAGCATCTATAGAGTCACGTTCCAGAGGCCACATTAAGGCCATGGTTGAAACATACTATGAGTTATCAAAGTAAAGTTAGCATTTAACAAATCACCAATTCTACATCAAACCGGACATTTATATCGAACATTTCAAGCAGATCCGAATGTAATAATCTGATCGGGGTTTCTTGCATAGGTGCATAACTTTTTATGCAGGTGAACATTTACTACCTACCATTTCCATTCATTTAAATAAACCCAACGCGATTGAATTACAACCGGTGAACAGAAGTTGGCATCAGAACACAGGTTCTTTTTAGAGAACGGCTTTCACATACTAGGTAATTGCTTGACATCATACCCCTATGTGGGAGCAGACAGGTTTATGCTTGAAAAGCTGCATGGAGCCACTTCTCAGATTCTTTGAATTACGTAGTTATTTTTTGTCGGAATAGTTTCCCATCTAAAAGGTAATTGCGTGAGGCTATACCCAGGATACGCTGTGGCGGCAACGGTTTCATTCGCTTTGATTTTAAGTGCACACGACTCTATTTACTAGTTGATAGACAGAACTCATATCAAAGAAACGTGCAGCTGAATACCACCCGTTGAATCTTTAATTAAAGTAAGTGGAAGTTGACAACTAGAAAATTAAGGCCTTTTGTGGGGTCACACGATGGGTGTGCTCTATAAATTATGGAGCAATTGTCCACATTTATCATTTCAGTCACCCAGCAAATAAGAGGTGCATCAAACTTTCATTTTTACACTGCTGAATATGCATATTCCACTAAATGAGAGCATTGTCATTAGTTTGTGTTATAATGTTCACATTGTTTTATGATGTCCAAAACAAGGCCTAAGTCAGAGTTATTTCAGATGTGAAGTTTTTGTGAAGTAATTGGGGTTTGTGCAAGAGTGCATGCACCTGTGTGTGTGCGTGTGTTTGAGTGTGCGTGTGTGAGCATGCATGTGTGTATGTGAGGGAAGGGAGAAAGAGTGAGGGAGAGAGATATAAAGGGAGAAAAAGGTAGAGAATTGAGAGACAGAGCAGAAAAGAGAGACCACCTACTGACGGATAGAGAGGAGAGTTAGAGAACAATGGGGGAGACTGCAGGCATTCATGCAGGCTGTGTCTATTTAACACAACTCATAGTAAGCCTACACACTGCGACACCACACCCACACCTGTCAGTGGCGGTGTTTTCCTTGCCTTTGTTTGTTTAAATATTTTCCCCTTGCATTTACCCCAGTTCATGTGTTTCTTGAGGATTGTGTATGGGTATTGTGTGAGACAGGAGGGTAACAAGAACCATAGCAGAATGTTACCCCTGCTTGCCTAATAGTGTCTATAGGCTTATCATATTAACGCAGTTCATTGCCTTAGTATGCTACAGATGTTCTACTCACCTTGGCTGAAATTTACAGTTTATTATATTGTACAAATATAAAACACATGGGCAATTCTGTATTCATTTTACATTGATTTTATTGGCATTATTTGGGTCAGAGATCATAAAACAATGTGTAGTACTTTCACATTTGTTACAAGTGAATTGTTTTATGATCAGTGATTATCATAGTGTAATTCCTAGATTGGATATGCTTGATTCTTACCTGAAATTGTGACAAAATATTGTTTTTAGCAAATTGAAGTGTCTGTCAAAAGTCAATTATAGTTGTGTTTAAACATAATTGAGAATGGGCTAGTCTTTGAAATGTGCTGCCACGAAATACTGTACTCTTCAAGCAGAAATTACCAGTGGCTGCAGAGAGGAATAATATTATTTTATCTTCACCTGTGTGTAATTCTGTTAACATTGCCTTCCCAGGAGACCAGTCTTTGTCCCAGTTGTACTTGTGTTGCTGATCTAAAATTGATGTACATGATATTGCAACATCTGCTCTGTGGTGCATGCTAGTCCACTGTATGGTGGGCCAGGGAGGGTAGACTGCCTGGAGACATGCTACAAGCAGCAAGGTTTAATCCTCTAGTGGCGGTCTGGTCCCAAATGTAGCTTTAGTTCATTGTTTGCTGGACTGGGTGGTATTTGTTCATGTTAGGTGCACATTTCTCCATGCACAGCTTCATTAAGCAATGTTGTATCAAAATGCGATTACTCAATATGTTGGACGTTTTTATGTGTGAAACTCTGACTTTAGGGATTAACACGACTCCCCTATCAGCATTGGAGTTTGAGTAAACACAACACTAATGCAAACTAATTGCATCGACATTCATGTAGGTGGTTGACTCTGACAATGGTTCGTGATCCTTGGGGTGATTTTACCAAGGGTGGGGTGATTTTACAAAGGGTGGGGTGCTTTTTACTAAGGGTAGGGGTGATTTTAACATGAGAGCAGATGAGATTGAAAAAATATGAAAGTATACATGAAGGAGCTTTGCAAATATAAGAAAATAATTATCCAAAACTTTCATGCAAAAGAAAGGAAAGCTAATTATTGGAATTCGTTAACCATGAAAAACTCAATAAACCATACCTTTCTAATTTTATTGGCAGTCCAGATGTACCTTTGATCTACCCACATACATTTTATATTTTTTATATTTTCAAAGCCCCTTAGTGCAGATCTCCCATGCATTGCACTAGGCAGTCATGCTTTGTTTACCGTCAACTCATAAAATATGCAAATGGAAATGCAATGCAGAAAATACTAGACCCACAGAAAAAGCAGCTGAGTTGGTTTGCTGATGTTATCTGGTGGGCATCTGTGTGCAGGTCACATACAGCTGGACGAGCCGTTGAAGAACTTGAGTCGACATGTGGGGGATACAATTCGTATCCGATGCGAGATCACCGGGGACCCGATCCCACGCTACACGTGGTACAAGGACGGTGTACCCATAGAGGATCTGCCCCTAGATGAGTCGTCACGCATCAATGCCCGTGCCACACCGTGGGGATCTAGGTAGGTGTCAAGGACAGGGCATAGCTTCCGGGTATGTGGCGATGTTATTCAGGTGTCTTTGAGCGATTGCCCCAGGTGGGTGATGAGGGGCACCCCGCAGGTAGATGAAACGCTCCATAAACACACAACACAAGTACATGAATATGAATGCCCCAGGGGTGGATGTCTTACACACCCTCAGCCCTGCCCACCTTGTGGGATCTCATTAGGGCAATGTATTATTGTAGAATCTTGCTGAATATTTTCACACCTCCACATATGACTGATTGAATGTAAATAATTGGCAGATATATATAATTAATTGAGCATTATAAATAATACGTAAAATACAGTGTATAGCCATGAGCTTTTGTGTCAAAAAGTGTTATGTTTACATTGTCTTAAATATTTATTCCAAACATAGACATTTCTTTAGAATTATTCCAAATATTTATATGTAGTAAAATAAGTTCTTGTTTTATATGTATACAAAAGTGTATTTTCTTATTCCATAAACCTGAGATCATTAATTGTTTGTTATACTCATTGTGTACTGAACATTGTCAATACTTCACTGCCAAATTCCCCAAAGCACCCCACACTTGATTAGGAAGGCTACTTCTTGGAGAGAGAGGGGGAGGGGAGGGGGAGGGGGGAGGGGGACGGAGAGGGGGAGGGGGACAGAGAGGGGGAGGGAGAAGGATGGGAGAGGAGAGAGACACAGAGGGACTGAGGGAGAGAGAAGTGAGAGAAAGTGAGGGAGATATAGATAGGATGGAGGGCGGAGGGAGGGATGCAAGGAGACGGTGAGTGGGAAAGATAGAGAGAGAAAAGAAGGGCAGGGCAGGGGAAGAAGGAGGGGAGACAAGGTTGGTACCATTTTCTGTCCGTATCAGCCATCAACGATTACATTGCTGATCTCAAGTTAACTGTTTTCAGACTGAAGATCAGCACATTGTCGTTTGCCGACGCAGGGAGCTACATGTGTATTGGAGCCAACCCGTTTGGAGAGACCAGTGTCACTGGTGCCCTCACAGTTCTTCCAAGTAAGTTGCATTCTTATATAATCTACCACTTAGAAACTTGATATTTTTTACACATTTTATGTGTTTTATTTCAAGGCCAGTATAAATTTATCTATGTGTTGTCATAATGCCAATAGTACCAATAGCATATACAACTTGTTTTATACAGCACATTATCCTAAAATCTCAATACACTAAAATAATATAAAAAAGCATAAATATATTATATATTTGTAATTTAAAAATAGGTACACAATAACTATTATAAAACAAACAGTAAATAATATATTAATTATTATTTGTCTTACTGGACATGCACAGGACCGCACATGCACAGGAATGCAAAATGCACATTGTTCTGGTGAGGAGGAGAAGGTTATGACCCTGAAAGGAGGGCGTGAATCAGTTAGCACCTCTCCAGCACCTTGATGCCAGAATCACTGGTGCCCGCCAACAAGTGTTATTTACGAGGCTCTATGTGTGGTGCTGTGAGCAAGCAGGCATCACCCATAAATTCTACCTATCTCTACCATCTCCCCGCCACTTTAATGGCAAAATAAATCCCATTTTATTGGCACCGTTTATTCTACATGCGAAAGTAAACAGACCAATGGGCCTGGCTGATTTACAGTCTGGATCCGTTTGGTGCAGGGTAGGTGTGTAGGGTATAGCATGCGCTGGGGTTTGTGACAACCACTGCTCAACTGTCGGTGGGCAAAATATTTGTTAAAGTCTGAAATGATTGTCACTCGGCTTTTTAAGATAAGTAGACACTGGTATGTAATTTATTCCATATGTACCTCACAGCATATTAAAATGACTGTTCTCAAACTAATAAATGACTTGATCAATATACATATGTATATATGAATGCTTTCAAAACTTTTAATAAAAATTATTGTTGAATATTTTAGAATCTTTTCTAAATTATAGTCCACACCATTTATTTGTTCTTTCTCCAATTCGCACCATCTATTTTAAACACACTGTGATGATTCCATGGTGGCTTATTTTGAAGAATTACATGTCATCCATCAACAATTCTAGTGTAGTTTCGAGGAATAGGATATGATCCATCAACAATTTTTCTGTTAGTTTCTGGTGATGACAACCATTAATTTACTTCACGCCAATGATCGCTAAGTGTGAAGATTTTGTTGACAGTATGTGTGTGATGTGAAAAATATGTGCTGGTGCATAAATTAGTGTACATTTGAGGTATTCCCATGTTGCAACATTTAACTGTTGCTTTTGCATTGAATTAGACTAATATTTAGTACCGTTATTTAGCGTTTGCAGTTAGAACGCAGCAACTATGGGTGACTCCCATAATCAAAACAGGAATTCTGTCAGAATTAAATAAACCACAATCAGCCATTTTATCGTTCACTGTGGCAGGTTAATACACTTGCTAGAGAAAAAAATGGCATCTGCAATATTCATTGGACAAATTTAATGTGTTGTGTCACCGACAGATTGGCATTTTAATGATTCATAAAACATCATGTATGACATAATCAACCGAAAGATTACGAACTGAGTGTTAACAAAAATTACTTTGGTGTTGCATTCCATTTAGAGCTGTGCACTTAACATGGTTTCGATATCATGTTGAAATTGATATCATACATTTAACAGCAGTACATGTTTGAATAGTGGACAATCAACCCAAATTACTGAAATTAGTTTTACTGGCATTAGTGCAATCTATTATCTGTATTTCACATATTTTGCATAAGTATTTTTTTGAAGTAGGATTTAGTTTGCGGCAGACATTTCACAATATTCCTTTCAACAAATAGTGGCTAAATTCTGTAGTGTCGGAATAGAAAAAATGCACAACATTCTTGATATTTAGTATGTTTTCCGTTAAATATTGATATGAGCACTTGTGAAATAAATCAGCTGCTGGCATAAATTAAAGGGTGAGAGGATGTCAGAACTTGCATTTAAATGAAAATTGTTAATGGATAACACTACTTTCGTTGAAACCAATGTAGAAATTGTTGATGGATGACAGTGTTTAAAAACAGGTGCTGTGAAATTAACTTTGAAAAGTAGTATATCTTTTCAAATACTGTATTCGATTTATTAAGCATAGTGTTCTAATTAGCGTACACCCCCTTTTTTAGTATGCAGGATCCATAATTATTGTAATTTTACAAGTGTGGAACAAATGAAAAGTGTCGCCATCTAGTGTCAAACAGATGGCACCACTTTTCAGTTGTTCAACACTGGTCACCAAATGACACCACTAGTGTTAAACAGTTACCTTATTGTCTAGAGAAACACATGTTGGTGTACGCTTATAAGAACAGATTGACATTTTACCATGGCCAAATTTTTTTCAGGCGTGTTAGGTCAAATATTGTATTCATATCATAAATCCCTGGGCTGTTGTTTTGTAGTTTTCACTTTCCAATTTTGTTGTATAGTAATAAATTATCACATTCAAATAATAATAATATACGCCATGTGATTGTTGCATTTATGTTGCTTTTCAAATAAATGACTATATACATGATTACATACCACTACTATAGTCCACGACACACCAAATGTTCATTATATATTACCTAAATTATAAAATAATTAAAGAATGTAAAATAATTGGTAATCATAAGTAGGTACAAGTATATTGATTTTTTATTTTATCAGGAACAAAATCATCGAAGAAGCCCAGAAATCATGACCAGGACAGAACTGATGAAGAGTTGGATCCAGACTCCATTGACATAGACGACCTCTACCCATCCCGCCCAGAAAGCCGCTTCAAGCCTGTAGATCCCATCCGCAGCTATGGAGGACGGAGGCATGGAAGCACTGGAGTGTAAGTAGCCCTTGGCTGTGTCTACAGCTGTCAACTTTGAAGCAGAATAAATTATTCTTGATATGCTGGTTGGCACATTTTATCGCAATTTCTTAGCAGAATTCTCTATATTCTGGATGGCATATTTTATTATAATTTTGTAGCAGAATTCTGCCAGTGCACACACCCATTAATATTTTCATTCCAGCAACATTATTATAGCATATCGTCTGGGGTTATATTCTCGCCAGGTGGTGCAATGCTTCGTGGCGATGTCTAACAACTAGAATTGATCGATGTGTCATGTGCTGTACGTTGTTTGGAAATTTTTATGTGATATTTCCGAAATTCCCGTCTCTTGAGAAGTAGGTAGGCATAGGTGGTAAAAACCAAACTTGCACTCCTGGTGACAAAGCCACTTGCTGGAGTGACAAGTGATGTGGTAAAAGTAGGCGTAATGGAATTTCATTTCTCAAGACACCGCACTTGAAAACCTGCCAACTCATAATCAACTCCGCTGAATCCACTGAACATATTTCACCCATATATCTTAAATAATGTTGCTGTGCAAATATCCTGCAGGTCATAACAGTATTTTGAATATGTGACTAAATACTTTAACGTGCCTTCATGCGGATGAATTTTGGTGGACCTGTTGGTAATCAGCAACATTTTGTTTTTACAGTAGTATGTATCATTGATGTTAAATGAAAACTTAGTGGCACATTTAGAAAGGCACAGAAGAATATAGATGGAATATGCAAGGCTGCTGGACAATGATACGACTACAATTAAGATGTGAAGACTGCATTAAGAGGGACGTCAGACAGGCGGAGGAGGGAAAGCTGCAGATTAGGAGCAGTGGAAAATGACAAGAACCGAAGCAGTGCAACAAGAACTAGTACAAAGGAAACTACCACGACGAACAACATTATTCATAAGAAATAAAATAAATTAAGCAATCTACATATACAGTGTTATATGAATGGCCACCCCTATTTCCGTGATCCAAAACAAACGCACCATTGAAATCTTATACTAATGCCTGTAGATGATGGCAACTGTTCAGTAACCAAACATAAATGCTTTGGGGCTAAGCTATTAATTTTAGATGGAGTGCACATACAACTGTGAAATGTGGTAGCAATAGATAACAGAGCTTGCCTTGATATTGTATCCCTACAGTTGGGTTGGGATCATCGCGTGGGTGGTACAGTGTCTATGACTGATTGCGATGCAGTCATATATAGCGAGGGCATCACATAAATCATGCCAAATCTAGAATTACCTGAGGACTTTGTGTCATCTGTATCATGCCACACAGCAAGGTTCTGAACTTCTGATGTTTTTGTCACCTTACTGTCATGGCTATGATAATAACCACTTTAACGTTCAGCGATTCTGTCTCAGTAATGTATACGATTGCCTGAAGGAATATGCAAAAACCGACTGTTGGTCGTAACTTCAAAGATCCAACTTTGTCTGTGACTTGTGACTGTCTTGCTGTGTCAGTGGTGAAACACTTACTTTTGGAAGATTGTTATCTATTATAGCTGTTTTTTTTACTGGGGATGTGTTTTAACACCAAGCGCAGTTTGATTGGGATTTTATGATGGGTTCTTCCGTCATTTTGACTCGGTGATGGTCCAACTCGTGCTACTTAGCAGGATACTGTCATGAAGGTGGTGCGAAACGTTATGGCAAGTTTGGCACTCTAAGTGCTGGCAGACACCTCTTGACTGGGTCCAGGGTATTTTATCTCATACCATCATGACACGTAAAGTAGCGTTGTTTTTTTCTCAGTGTTTCCTGCTTGCAGGAGGTTGACTTTTACACTTCAGTCTGTCTACAAACTAGTAAAACTTAACTAGCGCTACTTAACTTGCTGATGTTTGAGGGTTGGGTTTCTGACTGGGATGGGGATATTAGTGCTGTCCCAGTGTAAAGCCAAGGGCACATGGAGGTCCACCCTAATGGGTAATTATTACCTGGTCAGTTTGGATGTTACGTGTCCACTACCATGAGCAGGCCTTTGAGAGCATGAGACACGGGTTGGGCCCCTCTCGATTTTTTTATGAAGTATTTATAAAGAAGTTAATAGAAATTGCATTCGGGGTTGTTTAATTTAAATTATTTGATTAAAATCATTATTTAAATCGCTCCAAAGAAATAAAAAAAATAATAATGAATTTAACACAAATAATTGTTTACAAGCATCAAGATCAAACAAAGTTTTGTATGTTTTTTTAATGCAAAAGCAAAATGTGTGCACACCTGTGTTGTTGTATTGTCACCAGATAGCCTGATAGTCAAATATCTTATGACATTGTGTATGTTTGAGCTATTCCCTTTCTGAATGCAGTGACTCCACACAAACTTGCCTTCCAGAGGAAGCATCTTTTCAAGTCAGAAGCCCTGAGTTAAAGTCCACTTAAAGCTTGTGCTAGTTGTTACCAATTCAGTATGTTGACCCTAGGGAGACAGTCTGGGCTACAATATTGTTTAATACTATACCAGTTTGCAGTCTGGTTAGGAACCCTTAAAGTACACAGAGCCCTGGACAGGTTCTAATCCACCCTCTCAGCAAACAATAATTATCAGGGCTACAGCCACAGACACACAGCATGCTTTCCTTTCTAAGACAGATTATGCAACTACAGGGGGTGAGGCCTTGTGGACATTGTCTGATGTCTATATATAAGAAAAAATCATGTACCCTCTGTTAAGACAAGTACCCAAATCGATTTGAATAGAATAAATAGAAAAATCTATATAAATGTCTGTATACCAGATTAGAAAATAAAAATAAATCTGATTTTAAAAATATATATCCGATTTTTTTAATTATTTTTTTAAATCATGATTTTTTCAACCATGATTGCATTGGTTCAATGTGAATGTGCTTTTCTCATTAACATTTAGGTGGTGATGTATTCAAGATATTTCAGTTTAATAACATCACCGTGAAGTACATCTAGTTATCCCTTGTTTGAAAATGGTTGGGGTTAGCCCCCTCTTCTAAATTATTACAACTATACCTGCTGAAGCCTCTTGTAGTGTGTTTTCATTATCTGCGTTATCCGATTTCAGAAATCATGCACAGATACGACAGACAGGCTGAATGCCATGAGAATAAACCTGCTCCGATCATAGTATCTCACTCATTTTAGTACTGGTCGGTGATATAAATACTGTACCAGAAACAGTTGCCATCAGTGTAGCCTCATAATACTGTGCTGTTGTGAGAAGGTATTGGGAAATGGAACTGGGAGAAAATGGAAAGTAGAGTTAAAAAAAAAATTGCTACAGGATTAGATACATTGTGTTATTGGTTCTGCTCCATGCAGTAGATTGATTAAAATATAGCTCGAGTTTAAAATGTGCAGAGAAATAGAAAAATCACAATGCACCCACCCAAGCATATGCACATGTCGAATACATGCATTCATACGTGAGTGATATAAATCAGATAGATCAGTTCATATGGACAGTGCAATCTGAAAAACTGACTGCAATGTAATAAACCTTTGCAGTGTTACATTTTATGGTCGGTTGTTCGGCACGCGCTTGATAATGACTCGACCTGGCCACCGGATACGTCATTTTGGCATGATTATCATTGTTTCGGTTGCTGGCCGATTCATTTCCTGTGCTGTTTAATGAGCATACTGGTTCATCTTGGACCTGTGTCCACTGGTACCTGGCTGCATTGTAATTCTGCCTCTGTTAGACCAGATCAGGCGTAGAATTATGGTATCATATTGCCAGCCATGGTGCCCTGTAATTATTCTCCAGTCGCATGATGACAATTGTATTAGCTCTGACTGTCATGATTATGGATGGATGGCTTGGGTTATCCTCATGTGCGTTATTGACTATGTGACATGCTGCATGCACATTTCTTACACTTTACAATACATGTTTATTTTGACCCACAGTTACAATACATGCGATTACAATGTTTACATACATGTGTACATGTCGATGTTGAGATGTGGTGTATACATATAGCATAGAAAATATTACTTTAAGATTGCATTTAGAAAGTATAATAATAATATGTATGTGCAACATTAAGGATTTAATTGAAAAGTGTCTGTGTGGACATTGTTTAGCAGATGAAGGATGCAAAGAGTTCTCATTTTTAATTAATTTAATGGCTTAAGTTGTGCAGTTCTGTTATTAGATGACAATACAAATCTTCATTAAGATGCAGCAGACTGTCCGTTAGTTAAGACTGTGTGTTGTGGTATATTTATATCTGATTATTCCATAAAATGAGTGTCAACACAATTTGTGACATTAATAATATTTTTTGACAAAAGCAAAAAGTTACAAAGTAACGCATTTGAACTAATCTTCCACTGCAGACAAATGCTCCTTTATGAAAATATACCGTGGTATACCATGGGATACCATGGTATTTCATTATATTACATGGTATTACATGGTAAACCATGACATTACATCGTAAACTGTGGTATATTTCCCGTTTCAAAGCACCATGGATTACCATGGTTTCCATGGTATATCATGGCATTTTACCACGTTTACCATGATTTACCATGGTTTACCTGTTTCAAAACACCATGGTATACCATAGCATTTACCATGGTATTTTCAAAAAGGCTGGCACAACACAAGAGATTGCTTTTCATGGTTGTCCTATTTAAAAACACCCCAGGTTAAAATCAATAACATCATTGTTTTTTTTTAAATTGCATGGTTGCCTAAAATGACGAGTTCTGTCGACATCCGATAGAATATCCACCCACCACAACCTGGGTATTTGAGATGGGAGCCCTGGTGAAAAACCTCCCAATACCCTCCACCTACCCCTCCCCATGTGGTCCCTATCAACTATCATGGTGGTTTTGACACGGCTGTCAGGAAACTAAGCTCACACTGGTAGATGGTGGGCGTGCTGCCACTACATATGTATGATGCTCACGCTTACAAATCTCCCTGTGTCTTCACCTTTTTGCATTTAGAAAAACTCCACCACTATCCTGTTCGTGAGCCTGTCAAATTGCAGCTAATGGAAGGCTACACAGTTGGGTAGACCCCGTCACTCTACATAGTCATAGAGGGCCACCCTGGTGCTAAAACCCGGAGTGAATTGGAAATCTGTAGGGCATGAAATAAATAATGCAGTCCATCTGGTCTCATATGTGTTGAAGCAACTATTTGTTGCATCTGCAGTTTGTCTGACCATGAAATTACTTCTCAACAGATCTGTTTGCATCTTTAAAAAAGCTGAGATTACGCCAGCTAGGTTTGGTTTCCTTTGGTGCCTTCTTAAAAAAAACATTTTCATCATTTCGAAATTGATACCAATGGGAATGTTAAGCAAGGCTTCTGTCATCCAGGTCGGTTTCTGTTGATTGCCAAAACACAGTTTCCCATAGGAAACCAATATATAATTTCTGGGGCACCTTGGAAACTTTGCCATACTATCTTCTTTAAACATAGCAGCATATGCACTCATTCAGTCCTTTGGTATGAACAAAACTTCTCCAGCTAGCATGGTCTTGGGTGAGCCAACCAAGGTTGATCCAGGTCTTTCCAGCCATCTTCATCTCTTCTTCGACAGCACAGCGTATTAATAGACTTATATCGTTCAAGAAGTTCTCTTATCTGGTTGTTCTTAAAACTAATCCAAATCCTAGCATGCTTCAATTTATCTCCACACTGGTAACAAAGTTTGTGATAATAACTGTGTCGGTGAATATGAAATGATAATTGCTATAAATCACAAGGAAAGCCAAACCTCATGAAGTTAAGAAATATAGCAACATTTCACCTGATTAAACTTGCTTTTCCTCCCCCCACAGCTCCCCAGTGAACCAATCCAACTGTTTACAACTGGAACTGCTTATCGAATATGAACTACTTAACCCCTTTTGTTTTGGTGCTGTGCCGAGCTTGGGTCTTCCGAGGATGTTAGCGCAGTAGAAGTATTTTATATAATTATTATTATTATTGCATTTAATTCATAGTCCAAACAAACTGTTAAATTTAATTTAAAATTAATAAACCATAATTGATTAAATACTTCCAAGTAGAACGTCGTATTCTCAAACGAGAAGACTTGGGTTTGAACCCTCTTGTTGTCATTTTGAAGCTGTTAACTGAACTGTATGAATGACTACCTGGCTATAGACAGTTCACTGAACTGTATGAATGAGTACCTGGCTATAGACAGTTCACTGAACTGTATGAATGAGTCCTGGCTATAGACAGTTCACTGAACTGTATGAATGAGTACCTGGCTATAGACAGGGATCGATACATAATGTTATGAATGAATGGTTGTTGCGCAGTAATTACAGAAGTAATTTCAGGATGGCTGAAAGCTTCCCAGAGAAGCCATGTTGGTGTGAATAGGTCTGCCAGGGGGTGAGTTGTAAAGCATTTTGAGCAGTCCCAAGAACTGGACAGTGGATGCTATCTAAGAACATACCTTTTATACATAGGAAGAGCATTAATGACTTGTCTACTGACCAGTCACAATTATACAAGATGCCAATATTTACATGCTGGCATTTTATCTGTCATGGTATCTTGCAGCCTGGGTGATTCATTACCATATTCTTTGTTCTGGTCAATCATAAGTGTTTTCCATTGAGAAGTAATTTCATGGTCAGACAAACTGCAGATGCAACAAATAGTTGCTTCAACACATATGAGACCAGATGAACTGCATTATTTATTTAGTGCACTGTCCGACAACATAGTTATCTGCATCATTTTAATTTATATGTTCAGTTAGTCTCACAATTCACAGGCCTGGACATGTTTTCTCGATAGAACTTTGTAACTAAGTTTTTTTCAAAACTAATACAAATTGCTGGTCAACTTATGAATAAATCAGAGTGACAATCTCCATAGATTCTGTAGAATCCAGACTCTGGGCTGCATTAAAAATACACTTACAACTTATACAGCGACAAGGAAGACTGTCCATATATGCATATTAATCCACCTACCAGGCACACATGTTTTAGCTATTCTGGTGCAAAGTGGCCACTTACCACACTGGGCTGAGACTGGGATATATGATGCATGGCTTGTCTATTTGTGCTGATTCCTTCACATTCCCCAGCTGACAGGATAATATCACAGGCTGTCATACCAGGTGCTGTTTCTGTCAACCCATGTATCATATAACCACCGTAGGGTGAGCCCCAAGCCCTTGGGCAATCTCTCTCTCTCTATTCCCTTATATATTGTTCTCTACAATGGGAGATGTGTTTCCAAACAAAAAACAAAAGTTATGTTAACTAGTAATGGCAATGAAAATGTACATGAATGAACCAGAAAATGACCTGAGTACTGGGCCTACAGGGAATTGGTTGCTAATAATTATGCTGTGATGTTAGTTAAGTAACAATAATGGCATTAACAGTCATATATCAAACATATGTAATAGTTATGTTGGTAGAAGTCAAATCACCTTTTGTGCACAATTTGCGACCATCTTGCTCATAGTGTTGGAGTTAAATGGTAGCCTACAGACAACTAGCAATGTCCATTCAAATTCTAAAATTGCTTTATTTCAATGAAGCATCAGGAAAGACTTCACATATGACAATAACTGGGTCTGATTCACCATGACAAATGATACACAGACTGTAGTTTTTGCATTTTGCTTTGCGTAAGTGTTACATAGCATAATCACTCCCAAGTCTACGTGATGTGGCCTGTAAAAAGCGCAAAGAACACCTAGCGAGTTGGAGCATGTGGCTGAGACTTCAACCAAATATAGTAAATTGGCATGTGCCAGTACATAAGTGTTTTCCACTTTCCACTTCAGTGCTTTAATGCCTTGTTAATGCACATATCTCATTTATCAAGTGCAAGGATGGTGTATAGAATTTATTGCATTTTTTCCCGGTGACTGGATTGGAAACTTTGTAGCGTCCACTGTATATATTATGCCTCAGAATCTGGCAATTGTCTGCTGGGTATCTGGGGGAGGGGGCTAATCTGTCAGGATGAAAGTGTCTGGAAGAAACTGGGAAAATCAATGACTTCCACCGATGTTTTCATATGTATTCTGAAATAAATGCATTATCTATGATTTTTTATTTTAATTGAACAGTAACCAAATGTGGAAACCAAAGCAGGCAGTGTTGTTTGGATGGTTAAAAATATATTTATGATTTAAGTAAGCAATCCGAGCCAGATTTCATAAGAATCATAAAAATAATATGTTTGAGGCATTGTCATTACTTGTTTATGAAGTCTTTGTATACTGTTGTAATAAGAAGGGTAATGCTTCACTGTCTTAAAGTCAGGAAACAGAACTTAAAATATAATTTTGATGCAAGGTAGTTCAACCATAGTATAAATACATCAGAGTTATGTTATGGTCTGCGTGCATACTCACTGGTAACTTCAGTAGAATACAGTCATTTGTATTCACCCTTTGTGTCGAGGGATGGGCAGATAGTGCCAAGAGATGGTGAGCACTTCAGTTTTCTCAATTAAAAGAATGACTAATTGGCCTCTTGTGCAAAATAAAACAAAGAATAAATTGCCTAGATGTAGTTTACAGATAATAAACTAATAACAGCAACTGTTTGAGCGTAGTCTGACTCATTCTGCTTTTGTGAGCAGATAAAAAAATTGGTTATTTACTTGAAAGTGTGAATGTAAGTGAATAATGTTTTAATTTCTGATTCGGAGATTGTGCTGTGATTGCCATCATTTCTTTTTGATTTTTATAATTTGATTTTTGAAATGTTTTGTGAACAAATAACAAATTGGTTATTTATTTGATTTGGGTGTGATATGAAATGAGTAACACTTTATTTTCTGAAAAAAAATTATGCTATGATTGCCATCGTTTCTTCTTGATCCTTGTCATCTAATTTTCAAAATGTTATGGTGTTTGATAAAGTTTAATAATAATTTAGTAACACTGACAAGGCCTAAATTCCTCATATAAGGAAATGTTAAATAAAATACACGGGAATTGTAATTTGGGTTGTAACAGAGAGAGGCGTAAATTTGTAAATTGTATCTTTTTACATATTGACAGAGTAAGAGAATAATTACAGGTTGTTCAAATTACATACCTTGTTAAAAGGTGGTACGCTCTGAAGTGCCACGTCAAAGCAAAATGCACTTAAAGTTTTTACCCTGTCAACACCCAGGGTTGACATCTACACTATGTGACTGAGGGTTACGAATTTATGCCTACAGCTGCAACATATCCAGTGCCCAGGCATGGCATTTTTTACCAGTGTCTTCATTGAAGTATCACCAGGAACACTTTGCTCAATTTCATACGTCCCTCTAGTGCCCAAAGGCAGTGTGACAGTGTCAAGTGGACTAGGGGACATTCCACATGCTGAATGTCTTTCTCTGACACAGACTAAATTGCCTGCCAGAAACAGATTTGGTCTTCACTAAGGTGTGCATTAACTGTCTGTTTGATCACCATCCTGTGTCAGGGCTGTCAATGAGCTGAGTGTGACTTGATGGCTTGACAATTCGGTTCATGCATTCATACAATATCTTGCAGCCTCTCCCGTGGTGTATTGCATTCATATTGCTTTTGCGACAACGTACAAAGTGGCGAGCAGACGCCCATCGAAGGTGTGTTTCCTGACAGTAGCAGAGAAAAACATGCAAGTGTGTTCTGTTGCTTATATTTAGTCAGTGGTATAACTAGTGTTTGTTTACACCTCTATCTTAACCCTTATTTATGGCGCAAATTAATGTGCAGTCTTGTGATTACTCGTAATAATAATATTAGTTCTTGCATGGTGTTGATCAGAAATCAGAAACCCTGAGCAGTTTTATTGTGAGTCTTCAAAGGCACCAGTGTAAATTCGCCAAAACAAAAAACACTGCACAGTAATTATTATGAAGCACTTATACATTTATCTGTAATGTGTCACTAGACTTCCCTAGAATGGCCTCTTATAGGTGAATCATTACTTGACAAGGATAATGCCTTATATATTAATTACCTCCTAGTTGCATGAGACAGTCACATACTGCCCTTGTGTCATGCCTGTCTGGAAAATAGCTGAACCAATGAGAATGGTTGCTAATGATTGAAAAACAAAGAAATGGATCCCCTTTGTCTGTTTTCCTGGGAAAGATTACTGATGTCTCACATTGCTGTATTAGATGGCCATCTGTCATCAGTTGTGGATGTGACTGGAAACAGCCACAGAGAGAAAACTGAGAAATCTCTCTGTTTAGTCTGAGGTTCCTGCTTGAATTATCAGGTTGCTCTTCCCCCTTTTTACTGAAGTCTCATGGATAACACTGAATAACCCTATCTTGACAGCTGACAGGCACAAAATATGGGGTAGGGTGACTGCACTGTCTGAAGGCAACTGAAGCTTTTCTGCTGTGTTACAAGGGAGGGAGGTTACTACATGGAAAAAGGGGTTAATTGTTAAAAGGGGTTAATTGTTAAAAGGGAGGGGGTTGTTACAAGGGAGGGGTGTTGCTACATATAATTTCATAAATGTCATGTCAAAAACAGAATTGTCAACAAACTATAGTCACTGGCCATACCATTGAAACATTGTGGTTAAGCCAATAGCTTTCTTGTCCACTTGCAATCTGGAGCCTTCTGCTTTAAATGGCAGTCTTGTTAAATCTTGTTAATTAATTAGGTAGACATTTATGTGTATGCAGAAAATGAAATAAAATAAGTTAAGATAAGTTTAAATAAGTGAAAAAATTTGTAAAATGTCCTTGTTGTTAAAAGTCATTACCGCTATCTACTGTAATGTTCTAAAGGCAGCACGAAAAAAGTGTGTCTTTATGTGTAGGTAGCTCAGTCAGTGTAGTGTAGATATGTGTAGGTAGCTCAGTCAGTGTAGTGTAGATAGCAGTCTTACTTTATGTGTAGGTAGCTCAGTCAGTGTAGTGTAGATAGCACTCTTACTTTATGTGTACGTAGCTCAGTCAGTGTAGTGTAGATAGCAGTATTACTTTATGTGTAGGTAGCTCAGTCAGTGTAGTGTAGATAGCAGTCTTACTTTATGTTTATATAACTCAGTCAGTGTAGTGTAGATAGCCGTCTTACTTTATGTGTAAGACATAAGGGTTAGGGTTAGGGTTAGGGTCAGTCTTACTTTATGGGCAGGTAGCTCAGTCCATGTAGTGTAGATATCAGTCTTACTTTATATGTAGGTAGCTAGGTCAATGTAGTGTAGATATCAGTCTTACTTTATGTCTTACTTTATGTGTAGGTAGCTCAGTCAATGTAGTGTAGATATCAGTCTTACTTTATGTCTTACTTTATGGGTAGGTAGCTCAGTCAGTGTAGTGTAGATATCAGTCTTACTTTATGTCTTACTTTAAGGGTAGGTAGCTAGGTCAATGTAGTGTAGATATCAGTCTTTCTTTATGTCTTACTTTATGTGTAGGTAGCTCAGTCAGTGTAGTGTAGATATCAGTCTTACTTTATGTCTTACATTATGTGTAGGTAGCTCAGTCAGTGTAGTGTAGATAGCAGTGTCTAGATGGGTGTGACATAGTGTATTGTTACAGTAATGGTCATTGTGGTATGGAGTCATTTGAGCCATTCCACAATGCCTACATGGTACACCCACTGCAGTTACTTGATGCAATATTGTGGTATGGCTGTAACTCTCAGCCAAGTAGACCTCTTCACAAATGTAACAAGAGTAACCAAAATAGCTAAAAATATAGCAAATTTTTTCTCTCTCTGCTCTGTTTCTTTTATGTAACAAACAAAACTGGTTATTTTCCTACCCTGGCATACTACACATGTCGTTACACAATAGTGACATGAAACATTGATATATAAAACATTATTATTATTAGCAACAGCACGGAGTGGTAAGATTCTGAAATCATGGTGGGTGACTGGTACTGGTGTTGAATACAAAGATTCATTGTTCCCAGAAGTGCTAGGCATAGGCTCACATCAGAATGACTATCTGGTATAAGTAATGACCAGTTGGAAATGGCCAAACTGGAGGGACAGCATTTATTAAGAGAGTTAAAAATGGTTAAGGCCATAAATAAAGCTGATGTTGCTAACACCATCAGCCATTTCAAGTGTTCTGCTTTGCAGAATATAGTGAACGTGAGGTGAGAAATGAGTGTTGTGCTCACTGAAAGGACTACAGTAACAATTTACATTTAATACACCATTTTTTTATTATTAACTCATTACTAGCTTGATATGACTTTAATCTGTTGGTAATTTACCCTGTAGATTTGTGTGTGGACCTAATGATTTTTTCAGGTTTAACATTTAATAGCAGCCATTTTTCTAAAAAAAATTATTTTTAGCCATTAATAAATAGTGAACAATGTGTAATGTGAGTAACCATAACGTGAGTAACTGATTCTTTTGGCAACCACAAGGTTATTAATTATGCAATTCCAAAACTGTTGACATGTTGGGATACCTTATATAAGCAGTAATTTTTTACAGCCGACTATAAAATGACATTACTCCCCAAAATCGTTTAAATTATTGACACATTACATTGATATTACTTTAATTAGTTGGTAATTTATCAAAGTAGATTTATGTGGACCACTCATGTTTTTTCAAATATCTGTCTCTAAAATAAATTATTTTAGCTATTGCTAAGTGATGGACAAGTTGTAATGCGAGTAACCTTAAGCGAGTAACCGTAACACAAGTAACCGATTATTTTGACAACCATGAGTTTAGTAATTATATCATTCTCAAGCTGTTGCCATGTAATGACATAACGTATGCAGCCATTTTTTCATAGAAGTTATATTTTGGCATATCCTTTTTTATAATTTGAGTAACCGACATTTGCACACTCACAGAATAAAAAGTAATAATTTATTTTTTGTTTTCTCTTTTCAGTCACAAACTTTGATTATTTAACTAGTACATTAGCAAAAAAAAAACACTTTACCATGTATAAATAAATAAAACTACAGCAGTGTAAAAGAAAAATCATGGTAAAATGTAACGCGAATAACCATGGAATGGTTACGTATATATATATATATATATATATATATATATATATATATATATATATATATATATATATATATATATATATATATATATATACATACATATATACATATATATTCCCAATATATATATATATATATAAGATAATATATATGTTAGCAGTGTTAAAACTTCACCTATACAGTATAAATTTCATGTGTGCAGTGCAGATATTAAAAATATCAAGTTACATGTACCGTCATAATAACAAAATCTGTACAGTGGATTCTACTTAATATAATCACTTTGGGCTAGAAGAATTTGATTCTATTTGGTGGCTCATTCACTTTTGCAACATTATAACTGCTGTTTACCATATGTTGCTATGCAGGTGACAGTGTTATACATATGGGTAATTGAGTAGGAAACCATATACACGCCGGCTGTATATCATATCGGTGTTTCAGATTAGGGACATATCATTAGATTACTACCAGAGCACCGTAGATTCAGTTTCCAAGCCACATGGATAATGGTTCATAAAGACATCAACTATACGTGTTACGAAAATAAAATGTAATTTACTTACTTGAGAATTTGTTGGTTTGAAAAAATAATTGTTGCACAACCAGGTACATCAATAATCTGACCCCTGGAAATATATTTAAAAATTATCAGAGTGCTCTGTATATGCTGGTTTTTTGCATTGTAGTTACAAATGGATTTCACATTTGTATTTATTCTGTAAACAGTTGACATTGAACGGACAAAGTTGTGTAAAACATTTTGATACAGCCAGTTCCAAATGGGATGTTTGTAAATGATATATCTGCTATAGCTGGTAGTATGAGACGGGTGGATGCAGCTATTTGAAGAGGCTATAAATCGTATGATTCCAGGATCAATGAAGACATTCAGGACAGTGAGGATGGCTTCTGCCAGCCGTACCGGGGCTACGCCTGCTCCAAGCACATCAACAACAAGAACATCTTTGTGAAGAATAAGCTGCAGCAGTCGCAAGTGGAGGAGAGTGTTACAAGTAAGTTTTGAAAGTTCTAATGTAATGTGCCATTCTAAATTAAGTTATGATAAGCAGGGTTTAGGACTACATTTATTGTTATGAAATTGTCAATGAAAAGCAAATTTAGCATGCCAATAAGGTTTTACTTTACTTAATTGATAATGCTGATGTTGGCCACATGTCTTCATTTTTATTTAATATTTACATGGCTACAAAAAATTATTTATTTTTATGTGTGTATAATACAGTATTTTGACCTTGTAGAGTGTTTACTCATTTACACTACATGAATACTGTTTAGGCTTGTAGGCTCACATTGATATGTTATTCCGCATAAATGAAAGTACTTCTAGATGCACTGTAATACATGAATACAATTAATTTATTAATGTAAATCTATACATGAAAATGCATATTACTTTATCATGCAAATTAGCATTACTGTCAGATGTAATCTCACACAATGAAAACAATTTCTGTCAAAATTACTTATAATTTTACCTGTATTTTATATATGAAAATTTACTTTATCATGTTAAATTGTAATCAGTCGTACTCATCGTCCCAGCACCTGCACACCTATTTCATCCAAGTTACGCCTCTGATTTGTGATTCTGTTTCTTCTGGTCACATCACCATCATAATGGTAGTTGTGATAGTTCTGCAGGTACTTCAGCACTAAAAGGTAGAGGTTACAGCAGGCGTGCCTTCTCAGTCTGAACTAACACTTGGCAATTCATTGCTGGAACATATATGACATACAGATACACCGACTAAGTTCAACAATCTCTTAACCTTGTGTACTTCATTGAGGAATACGCCAATTAAGAATGAGGACACTTTTTTATGAATGTGTAGTTAATTATTTATTTATGATATTTTTTTATTAATTAATATATTTAGCATCGTAAACTTTAAAATAATTTTTTAACTATGATATAGTTATGATTGCATGTGTGTTTTACAATAACTGTACGCTCCTATGAACGTGCTGTTCTCGAATATATGGCAGTTTACAAATTTTAGTAATAATGACACATTCCTTTTTGTGGCAGTTGCAGTGACGGTGATCGCCAGCTCCACAGAGCTCTCCCAGCGATGTGGCCAGTACATCATCCCCTCCCTCTGCTACTTCTCCTTCCCGCTCTGTGACGAGGACAGTGCCATGCCACGGGCTCGCATGATGTGCCGGGACGAGTGCGAGATGCTGGAGAACGACTACTGCATGACGGAGTATCTGCTGGCACGCAGTCGCCACTTCAGCAGTGAGTACTTCTTCTTCAGTTGGCATGTCCTCTTCAGAATGTCACTGCACAAATCTGTCCACGAATTCGATATCATTCTCCAGATATTCTTCCATTCATGATTGAAGTTTTTGGGGCTTGACAAAATTACACAACCAGTTTTGCGGTACATATAATTCACCCAATACCAATACGTTAGTATGGTGCACTATCTAGGGTATGTATCTAAATATATATTATTAAAAAAATTACTGCCTCAACGAATGTCTTATCTCCACCCCTGTCATAGTGAACTACACATTTTTGTGTGAATTAATTGTGTACATGTAGTGTGAGCAACAAAAGTCTGCTATTTTAAAGTAACCTGTGGTGCCACCTAGCTACTACTAGGATTGTTAATATTGCTGATCCACTGCTGCCATCTACTAAGTGGATACAGTGCTGCCACCTAGTGATTAAACAAGATTTAACAAAATTGGCTTATTGAGAGTTACACAGTTTTCATCTATGTGTAACCCATCCTCCTGAGATATGTGTCAACCTTGTTTTTAAACATATTCATGCTGCTAGCATTTACACAATATGTAGATAATTTGTTCCATTCACTTTGATGCACAAAACCTAGAAGAAACATAGATATGGTGTTGTTAAGCAGACATCTGTCATTTGGCTTTGCATGGTGTCTGAAATTCTCAATAAAACACAGTAAATCTTGGTTACGTTTAAGTGTGTTGCACAAAATGTAAACAAATGGTCTGTTTTTTAAAACATTATAACAGGCAATGAATACAGTGAATTACCAAGACCCAAAAAATGAGTGATTTGTTGTGTGATATCGACACAAAGTTGACCAAGCTAGACCAGGGGTCAATTCAGTATTGAATTTCAATTGAATTAATAACAAATTAGTTTGAATTTGAATTGAAACAAATCAGATTGCATTGAATTTGAATTGAATCCCACAAAGTTTCAATATCATTTTTAAAAAGTTGATATACTACTTATACTTATGATATACAAGTAACTGACTCTTGACATTAACTAATTATATTTATATATATATATATATTCTATTTTTGTCAAAGTTTGTAATTTGGTATACCAATGATTTCTTGATAGTAACTGATTACTGGGTATAATTATATATTCTGCTGTTGCGAATTTGTAAATTGAATTGAATTGATCACTGGTTACATATGCGTGAATGTGAATTGAATTAAAAAAATTAATTGAACCCAGGCCTATACGTGTCGAACAATTAAACTGCAACTGCTAATAGATGTCATGCACGCTAAAAACTAATTAATTAATTGATTTTTCAGTGTATTTTGTCTTTATGTTTCAGTGCTCACAGTTTTGGCAATGCATACCTGCCATGTTGCATAGAGGTTTTGATGGTTTACGGCCAAATCTCGTTTCTATATGGATTTGTTTCAAATATTTATGCTAAATGGCTTGATACAAAAAATCAAAAATATGGCTTTTAATCCAAGAAAATGTGGCAGGTCTGCTATGCATGAAGTTTCTGTTCTCTGTCTGCAGACACATGGATATTGATGGACGTCAATATACCCAGCTCTTCTCTCTTGTTGCAGATGGCCAGTTTGTTCTGCCTAACTGTAACGACTTGCCACTTCCGGGAACATCCGCAGCCCAGAACTGCCTTAGCATTGGGCTTCCACGGAAATCTTCAGGCAACCAGCGACATCCAGGTAAGCCTTTGGACTCGATGTCAGGTATTTGGGAGATGGAAACATTTTATGCATTGATTTTGAAAATATGGATTTATTTATGGGGAGAAAAATGTTAACAATATGGGAAAAATAAGTTTTTGATATATAAACATAAATTTCAAAACACCATAAATGTTGAAAATATAAGAAAGTTATTTATTGTAGCATATGATGTGAGAGATACATAAATTATAATGAAACATTTATTTGATTTATTTCGCTGTGCTGAATACATCCATACAATGTTCTGGCAATGCAACCCAGGCAACATGGTGGGATAACAACGTAAGCAGTCTGGACGTTGTGGCATCACTGCAATGTCACATTACAGATGTACCGGATACATTTGGTTTGATGCCAACAGAAAACATAAGCAGCACATATAAAAACTTACATTAACCTTTAAATTTTATGAACTACACATCAGAGAAGTTTTCTTTTTATGATAGTGACACCAGACAGGTTCAATAAATAAGTGAAATGGATCAAAATTGCTGGAATACATAAGATTGTGATTGATAATGAGAGAGTGCTGTTGTTTGGTACAAGAAATATGATGTGTGATGAAAGGAAGTCTGATGTATGTTTGACATCAGTAGGTGGTTGAGGAAGATTGTCAGTTTTTAGTACAGCGAGTGTGATTTCTGTGAGTTGTATACTAAGTCTATAATATAACAGTCTAATACTGTATGGCCTCAACATTGCTGGCATTGCTTGATATTTTACAAGATTTGACAAGATTGCAATCCCAAACAACAAGTTCCAGATGGCAACAATTTTCTCATCTATGTGTAGCCCGCCCTTATCAAATATCTGTCAATTCTATTTTTAAACATATTCACACTACTAGGGTTAACACAATCATTTGGCAGTTTGTTCCATTCATTTATCACCCTCTGTGAGAAAGAATACTTTCTCATGTCCAACCTACACTGCTCCTTAACTAATGCTGCTTTGTGTCCTTTGGTTCTACTGCCTTCTTTAAGTTTAAAGAACATATTCCTATCAACATCTTCATGACCGTTCACTATTTTAAACTCTTCTATTTGATCTCTTCTTAGTCTCCTGGTTTCTAGTGTTGTCAAACGACATTGTAATAAGTGACTTTCGTAACTAAGGTCTCTCAATTCTGGAATCATTTTAGTTGCTCTTCGTTGTATTCTCTCTAGCTTGTCTATGTCCTTTTAACGATATGGCCTCCATGCTTGAATGCAATATTCCAAATGTAGTCTAACTATTGCTTTGTATAGGGGTACAATTAGCTGTTTCTCCTTATACACGAGAGTTCTCCTAATTACTCCTAGGATTTTCTTTTCTTTTGAAGCAGCAATCCCACATTGCTCTGAAACTTTCATGTCAGCACTAAATGTTACTCCTAAGTCCTTTTCTTGTGTGGCTCTACCTAGTACAGCATCCCCCATTTTATATTCTTTGTCCATTTCCATGTCCTATATGTATACATTTATACTTCCCAAAATTTAATAACCATAAGCCATTTTTCTGACCATTTAACTAATTTATCTAGATCATCCTGTAAACGTTGTTTATCTGTATAATTTGTAACCTTTCTGAATACTTTTGTGTCATCTGCAAATTTCAGTACTTTGCTAGATATGTCATCTTCTAAATCATATATATATATATATATATATATATATATATATATATATATATATATATATATATATATATATATATATATATATATATATATATATATATATATATATATATATATATATATATATATATATATATATTTAAAATATAGGGCCTAATACTGATCCCTGTGGTACCCCATTCAAAGTCGATTTCCACTTTGAAATCTCGCCAGCTACAACTACTCTCTGTCTTCTGTGTGTAAGCCACTTTTCTATCCAGTTGATTACATCATTACCTATACCATGGGCTTTTAGTTTAAGTAACAACCTTTGGTGTGGCACTTTATCAAAAGCTTTCTGAAAATCTAAGTAGACAAAATCCACTGGTGACCCGTCATCTACCCACTTTGTAATTTCTTCCAAAAAACATAAGAGATTGGTTAGACATGACCTTGCTTTTAGGAACCCATGTTGAGATGTATTTATTAAATTATGTTATACAAGGAATTCCCCCATGTGGTCTCTAATTAATGTTTCAAGTAATTTACATACAACTGATGTTAAACTCACTGGCCTTTAATTTTCTGGCTTGTTCCTTGGTCCCTTCTTAAATAGTGGCGTAATGTTTGCTTCTTTCCATTCTGAAGGAACTATTCCTTCTTCTAGTGACAAGTTAAACAATTTTGCAAGTGGTGTACTAATTTGCTCAACAATTTCCTTAAGCAGTTTTGGTGGTATCCCATCAACTCCAGGTGATTTATTATCTTTCATCTTCTTAATTTTATTAGCTATCATTTCACGAGTTACAAATAACTGCCCTAAATGTTCTGATTTATTGCCCTCAAATTTAGTAAGTGAAACTGGAAGTGAGCTGATATCTTCTGTGGTAAAAACTGAGCTGAAATACTCATTCAGGACCTCTGCCATTTGAAATCGTCTGAAATTATGTTTTCCCTGTTGTTTTCCAGTGGTTCTACCTTATCTCAAACTTTCTGTTTACTCCTTACATAAGCGTAGAACTCTTGCTGTCATTTTTTATATTACCTGCCAATTTTTTTTCAAAGGTTCTTTTAGATTTTCTAATTTCAGTTGTAGCTAGGTTAAGTGCCTCTTTGTAATTTGCATAGTCTTTGTTCTTTCTGGTATGCCTATAAACCATCCACATAGTTTGCTTAAACACAATTTTTCTAATAGCTTCTTTTGACAAGTGTTTCTTTCTAGACCATTTTCCTTGTTTTTTCAAGGGAACAAATTTATCGATGATACTCTCAATTTCATATTTTAGAATATTCCAACATTTAATTGCAGTCTTATTCATCAGCATGCTAATCCAATCTACCTTTGCTAAGTATTTTCTCATATCTTTATAGTTATCTTTGTGGAAGTTTCTCCTATACGTTATTTTATTTTTACTTTCTGATTTTACATTGATGTCAAAATGTGTTTGATTGTGGTCACTGTTACCCAATGGTTCATGTATTTTTACATTGTCCACTAATTCTTTTTGTGATGATAAAACTAAATCTAATACATTTTCTCCCCTGGTTGGTTCTAGTAAGGAAGCTCTCCTGAATTAAAAATGGAAATTGTTGGACCTCACCCCCTGTACTCTCTAGAGATTTTCATTGTATGTGTCCATGGTTAAAATCTCCCATTATGATACATTCCCCTTTACTAACTTCCTTTATAGCATTTTGTATTTTTGTGTTATCTTCTTCGTTTATGTTTGGACTTCAGTAAACTAATCCAATAGTTAATTTTGAATTTCCTGAAACTATTTTGCACCAAACAGCTTCAAATTAATCTGCTTCCCTTTCTAATTTATTTCATAAGCCTGAATAGATTCTTTAACATATAAAATAACCCCCCTCCCCTTCTTCCAATTCAATCTCTCCTAAACATTACGTATCCTGTCAATCCTAATTCAGCATCTGTTATGTCTGTGTTGGCTCAAGATTCGGTAATACCAATGATGTGAGAGTCAACATCTTCTACCTATGCTTGTGTACCTGTCTGCTTCATGTTGAGTGTCCACAGCCACATATGTAGATGGTCTGTCCACACTGTAATCTGAATGCCTTGTCCAGTGTCACTGACTCACAGCTAACAACTGTCATTTCTTTGGTGTATGCTTGCGTAGGTATATTGAGTGTGTACTTGTGTATTGTGTGTGCAGTACAGGGCTTGTACATTAACTACATATAAAATAAAGTGTACTTAAAAATGTGTTTGTGGGTGGGTGTGTAGACTATGTGGTCCATGCGTGCATTGCCGTCCTATCCCCTGCCCCCGTCTCATGCTAACTGCTTGTTTCAGGGGAGTCCCAGCATCACTGTTATAATGGTACAGGGGAGAGTTACCGTGGCACAGTCAGCACTACCAAGTCAGGATACACCTGTCAGATGTGGAGCTCACAGACACCCCATGGTCACTACTTCCAACGCTACCCCGGAATAGGTATGTCCTATTCCATGTCTTCATTATTCTTTCCAAGTTTTCGTCACTCTTTCCATATCTCCATCATTAATATTCAGTCTCACCACTCTGTGATGTGTCACTGAGGTGTGCATGTTGCTATGCATTATCAAGTAAATAATATGCTTATTATCTTATCTTAATAATTGCAACTATTTATATAACACTAATGTATTATGTCACACTTACATTATATTATTCTGTCGCACTATTTAATTTGTATATGGTATTAAATATTGTATACTTGGTGGTCCATGTCACAAGCCCATTTTAGGTTTCTAAAGGATCATTAATCTATTCACTTGTCCTGCTATTTTATTATTTAAGTTTGTTGTGTGACTGAATAAAGTTCATTCATTCATTCAATATTTTAATGGATCTCTTCATCGCCATTATCTTAATGGACCAAGACAATAAGAATCTGAGGTGCTACATTAGCAAAGTCAGTGTCAGTTATATTACCTACAACTTAGCAGCAGTTCAAGAAAATAAAACAATGTGAACTTTTTATAGGAAGTTAATTTTCTTGATGCTAATTAGCTTGTTTCTACCATTTATATACTAACATATATTATATATATATATATATATATATATATATATATATATATATATATATATATATATATATATATATATATATATATATATATATATATATATAGATATAGATATATACCACTGATTTATTGAACAATTCTCTTTTGGTGTTCTGTGACTTCAGCATGCATAAAATAGAAAACAATAATTTTTTATTTAATGAAAAGTTACTATTGCTACATCGTACACCAATAATGTGACACTTGTTTATATTTCATCCCCAGGTGATCACAACTATTGTCGTAACCCTGGCAACACTGAAGAGTCACCATGGTGTTTCACAATGAACAAGATGGTTGACAAAGAGGCTTGTGATCTTAAAAGATGTGGTAAGTGATGGCAATGTGGTTGTAATTAGGTTAATTCAAACTTTCTGTTTCAGACATTTCGTGGTAGACAGAAAATGATTGGGGATCGAATGCAGTTTTTTTAATGCACAAGTTAAATTAATTGCACAGCTCACCAATACCATATAGAAATCTTGTTATTTAAAAGTTTGTTATCTAAATAATCTAAAAAATTTAAGTGAGATGCGTAATTCATTAAACTAACTCATATCACAAATTCTTAAAATATTACTGTCATTGCCACATTGAATTGTTATGACTAAGCACAACATTATTTACACCCACATTATATCTTACATGCAAAACTGTATATTGGCGTCCATGAGAGAAATACATTATTTATGTAAAAAAACAAAGTAACTGTTAACTATCTGTCCTGTTTATAAATGGAAAACCTGCATTAATTACCAATTCAGTAATTGTTTCAGCCCTATTTTGCTAGGATCCGTCAGACCTGCGTTGTGTGCTAAAAAATTATTACTATAATATAACGTCTGTCCAGTGACCATTGTTGTAAATACGTTCTATAAGTTACAGGTGTTCATTATGTTGTATTAATTTTAGTTAGTTGAACATTACAACTGGGTGTATTTTGTAGGAAGTTTTATGTGTGAATGAAAATCCTCTTTATACTAAAGTTAATTAAGACCTCAGTCACTTCTTCAGCATCAGACTGAACAGTTCTCAGACTGAGCTGTTACTTTAACATGGATGTCACAGTCTGGTGCGAACTTACATGGTGACATTTTCTCTTTGATGTTGATTTCAGTGGCTTATGCTGCCAAGAGACCGGATGAGCCACGGAGAAAGATAGACGGCATATTGATGACTCTCATTCCCAGCATTGCAATTCCAGTCGGCATCATCCTACTCATTATCGTCATTTGTGTGTGTCGTCGTCGTCACAAACACCAGCGAAGCAGCGCCGAGAAGCAGAAAAAGAACCCACAAGAACACCAGCTGGAAATGAGTGCCATGCTCGCCAAAGTACCAGAACACGCCTGCGAGTTCCCGATGTCGTCGATTCGTTTCACACGCGAGATTGGCGAAGGAAGCTTCGGCAAGGTCTACCGGGGCCAGCTGGTCGGCTATTACCGTGGCAACAGCATCACCGATGTCATCATAAAGACCCTGAAGTCGAATGCACCTCCAAAGATGCAGAACGACTTCAGGCATGATATTGAATTGAAAACCAGCTTGAAGCATGCAAATGTCCTAGTCCTGCTCGGCGTTTGCGTCAAGGAAGAACCGATATGCATGGTGTTTGAGTACATGACACATGGTGATCTGCACGATTATCTTGTCATGCATTCTCCACACACAGATGTCCCAGTTGCGAATGGCCAGAGACATATCCTCGACCACATTGACATGATGCATTTTGCTGTGCAGACAGCCTGCGGTATGGAGTACCTTGCTAGCTGCAGTTACGTCCACCAAGACATTGCCACCAGAAACATTCTGGTTGGCAATAACCTTACTGTCAAGATAACCGACTTTGGTATTACGCAGAGTGGGTATTCAGCAGATTATTACAAAATTGCTGGTGACACCCCACTGCCGTTGCGGTGGATGCCACCAGAGGCGATTGTGTATGGCAAATTCGGTGCCGAGAGCGATGTGTGGTCATTCGGTGTTGTGATGTGGGAGATCTACAGCTATGGCACTCAGCCCTACTTCGGCTATTCCAACCTTGAGGTGATGCAGATGATCCGTGCGCACCAGGTACTGCCCTGCCCCACCGAGTGCCCTGCACAAGTCTACGCCCTCATGGTCGACTGTTGGAACGAGATGCCCCAGCGCCGGCCACGCTTCTCGAAGGTGCATAGCCAGCTGCGTGTCTGGAAAGCGGAGATTCAAACGCACGCGAATCGCCAGTACAATGTTGGACATAGCAACTCGAGTCAGTCGAACAGCGGCCATGCGAGTCAGCCCAGTAGCTCGACACCTAGCAACAACACCGGCGTGACTGCGATGACCACTGGTAACAACTTCACCCAGGAACAGCCGCCTTCCTACTACAACTTCGCAAATCGGCAACCCCCGAACCCCCTCAGTCCACTCCCGCCTCCACCTGTCGTGCCATACTACAATCAGGGGGCGCCACAATGTGTGCGGCCATCACCACCGGCGTCTGCAACGAGTCACAAGTCATCGTCGGCATCTCAGTGTTCAGGCAGTTATCAAAATGACTTCAAGAATAAGGTGAACAGAAACAACATGGTGAACTGCAGCAACAGCGATAAATATGGCAGTAAGCTGAACAGTCCCATATCAGACTCTGCTGCTGATGGCTATATTCCTGGTGTGAGAACGTCCAATCTGTGATGTGGATCAACACCACCATGGTTGACGTACAGCATCTAGAGCTCATACACAAAACTTTGTCGTTAGCAAACAAGATGTTGACAATCACCAAAGTACTGTTCATATTTTTCTGCTATAGTGAGGATCGTCGTTGATATTCATTCGGTGCCTCCTGTGTCATAGCAGGCTGGCTCATTAGTTTCATTGAAAGACAATCATATTGTGTTTATTCTGTGTTTGTCGCCTGTAAGCTGCTCTCAAGTGCTGAGAAGCATTGAATGTCTCAAGATTGTACATTAAACAAGTAATGATAAAGTTGTATTGTTAGCAGAGTAGACAAAGTGAAATCTGTCGTTACATATGTGTACAGTTTCGAACAGTATTGTCAACTAAGTAACCCCAAAATATTGGGATTTTTGTTTGCAATATATATATATATATATTTAGAAGTTAGCAGTCATTATTTCCACCAGATTAGTTATTGCATTCAAATAATTCAAATATATATAACTAATATTAATTAATTATCACTGCATTACCCAATTTCAGGCAGTGTTTAATTTAGTTATTACAGTTCAGTATTACATTTATCAAAGTGTAGTTTTGCATATCTGTGAAAACAAGCTCATGTTTTGAAGCAATGGCTTAACTGATTACTTTCTCTGTGTATTTACTTTGAAGTAGTCGCAAGATAGATAATGGTGTCTTCATACTCATATAATATATATATATATATATATATACATATATATATATATTAACAAATGTATAGTTAATACAAGGTTCTCACAATTTTTTTTTACTCTAGCTGTTGTTGGGCATGGTTATGAGATAATTACAAATCCCTTTGTACGTGTAGTATACATTTAAATAATTTTACTATAGGTATATTATACATGCATCAACTTATTTTTAGTGTCACAACCATTTCATAAAAGAGATTTAGTCCTACATTACATTTCTTATTTCTTGCTTGGTGTATCATACCACAGTCATGCCATGCGTGAATTTTGTATGTTTTAGATTTGTTGTACAAAATGTTTGTGCAGTAATTTTGTGACATGTACACATAAATGTACATGTAAAATCATGTATACATTATGCTAAATCTGTGCATTTTTACAGAAAATCTCAATGTCACAGAAGGTTTCTGTTAAAACTGCTATAAACTGTATAAAGTTTGTATATAATATTGTTAATGGTTTAAGCACATATATTATATATAAATATGTGTGTATATTATATATAGGTATATACATACATACACATGTATGTAAACATGTGTGGTCACATGCATACATCCATGCATGTGTATATTAATAAATATATAGTTAACAAAAGGTTCTAAACATTTTGGTTAGGCTTGAATAGATGTTGGTTGGGCGTGGTTATAAGTGATATTTTACAAACCTATTTGCATTCAGTGGATATATGTGCGTAACTTTTGCAGTAACTTAGATATAATCAAACTATTTATAATGAGGGATATGTGTGTTTTTATTCGGTTTAGAAACCTAGTACACATATATTTAAAGCGAAACAAACATCGTGGTTTTGGGGCTATGCACCTAAAAGAATAAAAACTAACCACGTGCAACTGAATATAACACCAGTGGTTTACTGAGAATGTGATCTAAATTCTGGTAATTTCTCCAAATTAACAAATGCTGACATGTTAACCAGCATGACCGATAAGCGTATAGGCAGTTCTATGAAATTAGGGTAACCTAGACTACAAGTGACATATTAAGGGAGGCCTCCATACACAGAATCAATGCCAAGTCAAACGTGTTATTTTGCCAAAAAGAGAACTAGTTTGGTAAATGAAGGCCATAATGTTACATAAGTTCAGTTTGAATGCAAATAGTGTGGTCATATCCCTCTGGCAAGAATAGGAATAGGTGTAAACAGATATATTTTCATTTGGAGAGCGAATATTGCCAGGATACCACACTCATGACGTAGGGTTATCTAATAGTATAGTGCAGCCCATGAATTAAAATGTGTGTTCAGCAAGGGTTTCCTAATGAACCACTGGTTTGATAACATTCTTAAATGTTGTTACAAATGATTATGTTTTAGAAAATCTTCAAGGTGCATAGGCCAAAAACCATGACTTGTTTCGTTTAAAATGTCACCCCCTATCATAGTTCTGGTGATTCAGTGTGATTCTGTATTTTTTGCTGAAGAAAACCTAAGGGTAAATTTAGATCGTATTTTATGTTGTGTTGGTTTCTTAAAAGTTGCCTTAACTGTTAACATATATGGTAGCTAATAATATAAGTTATTCTAGATGCTGGATAGTCCAGGATAAATATAAATAAACAGAGTTCTATATTGGGTTAATGAAATAGTTGCACTGTTTTATATGTGGTATTGCCATATTGTACATTGAATGCTGTGTAGTGGCTACTTGTTACTGTATGCTCAGAAAATAAAATGTCAAATCTGTGTCTGCAAGAGTTTTATTTATTTATTATATGTAATGCTTATGTCATGTTCTTAATGATTACATTATATATATATATATATATATATATATATATATATATATATATATATATATATATATATATATATGTATATATATATATATATATATATATATATATATATATATATATATATATATATATATATATATATATATATATATATATATATATATATATGTATATATATATATATATATATATATATATATATATATATATATATATACATATATAGGGAAGGCAGTGTTAGATGAGCCATTTTTCATTCTTATTAATGTCTAGGGCGCAATCATATTCATAAGTCAAAATTGCTTTTACTCACATAAACTATGATTGTTAATAGATCATGTTATACCAAGGTAATATATCTAGCATACATAGATATTTATATCTAGCTGATTCAAATAGGGTTGGTAAGCTGGCTCAACTAACACTTGGTGAGGGGCAAGTTGAGTCACAGTGCAGCGTAAGTTGCGTAAATGCTTTATTTGTATAATTTACACAAAATTCGTAACAACTCGGCCAACACATCTACCCAATGGGTACAACACATCTCTGACAAGTCTACACGCTTAATTAATAAGTCAAAACACCTAATTAATATAGACTTATAGGTAAATCACAACAAGTGTAACTAACTGCTATTATGTTGCCTTGTATCTGATGTCCCAATTTGCTCAGAAAAATTAATTCCTTGATGTATTTTGAGGTAAAGATCACTTGTCTTCGTTCTTTAACTACTGCTCAACTAAACCTCCCTTGGGTCTTGGGTGGCTTAACTAGCCTCGTTTCGACAATTAAGTTTATTGAATTAACTTCTCATTAATGCGTGAAGTGATGAAAATAATCTTCTTCTCTGTGCATAGTTTGTAAGTGCAAGAACAACAAAGTCTGGTCATGTGCGTTGATAGTTTACACACCAGCAGACATTAATCACAATTCCTAACAGTTTTGAAAAACATAAAAACACACTTTTAGCTCACATGTTTTGACCATTGTGACAAACGTAACCTATTATGTGTCAATCGTGTTCTGATAATGTTCAATCACTGGGTGGTTCCATGTAACTGTCGCTGCTGTAGTTTCCTGAAAACATGGGTAGCTCAAGTAACCCAGCAGCTCAACTAACACTGCCTTCCCTTATATATGTGCGTGCGTGCGTGCGTCCGTGCGTGCGTGCGTGCGTGTGTTTGTGCGTGTGTTTGTGCGTGTGTGAGTGAGTGATTGAGTGTTGTGGTGTGGTGTGGTCTGTGAGCGTGAGTTCGTGCGTGTAATATGTATATTTTCGTGTTCGTTTTAAGTAGCCTTTGACAGCCCCATGCTCCTAAGATGTTGAAGTACAACAAAAAATAAAAATAAAGGTAAACTTAGCTATGGGATGAATATCATCATTCACTTGAGAATCTGTCCTGTTCTTAGAAGCATTTAGCTGTTAGCACTGTTTCTTGACCAAAACGAAAAGGTTAATAATACATAGTGTTATAGTAATTAATGTATATTTTCAGGTATCTAAATAGATCTGGAATTTGTCAAGTCAATCCAAGGTTGCCACAATATGTTGTAAACATAATAATACAATGACTGACAGTTCGCACCGGTGACATGGCTGGTGCATACAGCGTGTCATGCAGTGTATGTAAAGTGTTCAAGGGCCTCAAGATGTACACTGCCCAAGTCTCGCAGCTATAGAGCAAGGTGGAAATGATGATTGCATCATTCTTGGTGAAGCGTTCTATAGGAGTATAGCTATAGGTTTTGTCAGATACGAGGGCTGCACATTTGTGGTCAGTGTGATTCACGGTGAAGCTGTCATTCCCATCAAACCAGTCCTATTTCCAGTTTCCGCTCTTCTTTACTTCCACTAAAACCCTCTGTTTATTCAGCTATTTATTCGTCTCCTTCTCTTTCTCGCAATGCAGGGGCTCATGATTCTCGCAATTCCGGGATTCACCATGATTCACTGATAAAACAATTGTATGTCTTTCGTTGATCATTAATTTATTAACATTACTAGTCAATGTTTGGGCTTGTCTAGCTCTGGCTAGTAATGTATATCACTCCGAAAATTTACGCCCACACGTGCGACGATGTCAACAATTGATTGAATTTTGGACCGCTAGATGTCTTAAATATCTTTTTGGCATTTACAACCACTGGTTGGAATGCAATTTTCCGGTTCGTTAATACAGTAGTCCTAGATTATCCGCTAGATGGCGATAGTGTTAAATAAGAGTGGCGCCGCCTGGCCGGTGGAACCTGCTGCCGTGGCGTCACCTGGTTGATGACAATGTAACTAAGGTTGCAGCACCCACCTACGTAGGCAAAAAATTCGCCCCGCTCTTCGTCTCTGGGGCGAAAGTCCCGTACGGCATTTGCTAACTCGGCAATTTGGCAGTTCCGTAGCCAAATGGCTACGGAACTAATAACTTAAGTTTTAAAACCGATACGCACTAA
The DNA here is from genome assembly GCA_033239005.1 of Lamellibrachia satsuma. Lineage (NCBI taxonomy): Eukaryota > Metazoa > Annelida > Polychaeta > Sabellida > Siboglinidae > Lamellibrachia > Lamellibrachia satsuma. The sequence continues at coordinate 700,232 of BSQZ01000062.1, read as the reverse complement.
CCGTTTCACATGTGTATTCTGTGACATACCACCGACAATTGGGCGTCAAGAAACTGAAGAAATGTGCTCCAAATAATTACTTATGAGTACTTTTATCGGTGACATAGAAAACATTTCACAATTAGCCGCCATGCTGTGCACGTGATGTTGCCTTTGGGTCACATGATCAAACGCGATTTCGTGTAGAATGAGGCCAGAATGGGCCAGCAGCACAGAAATAAATAAAACACCCGTTAGTAAGTTAATAGTTTATAGGGGCATTATTAATGATGTAACTCTATGGCCAGCAGACGGCAATTCTTAGCGTGACCTTATATAGATTTATGGAAATCCCGCAAGCTAGTCTCGCTCACAACAACATCCGGTTATATACAAACATTGACAAGCACATGCGTTCTGACAAAAAGGTAATAATTTCACACTTTTACATGGTTATTGTCAGGTAACTTTAGCGATATACATATAAGAATGCATACAGACACGAAAGACGTGTTTATTGTTCTGTTTATGGCGTTTTTGTAAGGTTTCACGTTTCATGAAAATACTTACGTTTCGGCCGAGCGCGATCTTCGCCGTACAAATAGGAACAGCCAGATAGAAAAACATTGTACGGCGATTGACTTTGCCTACCACCTACGTATCTGGAGAGAACATGCCTCAGTTAGACTTCCTGGTGTGTTACGAATGTAGGGCACAGTAATTTTAGTTGTGTAATTTAAAAAAAATCATATCATCTGACATAGCTGCATTTGAGCCAGGAACATTGGCAAATTTGCTGGTAGAACATGTTGGCAATGTCACCGTGGATTTTTAGCTGATTTCAATAGGCGGAAGGATTTTTGGCAATTTTTTCGCCACAAGGCACGTGTGCGTAGTAATTCATGCAGAAATTGGTAAAAATTTACGGGTATGGCACGTTCAGGCATCAGGAACATGTAACAACTTATCGCATAACTAAAATGCCATGAAGTACTTTGATGTGTCAATACGACACGGTTGGCAAGGAACGGCGTCAAATAAACGTTACACTCAGATCTGTGATCATTTACTTCCGGCGAGTCCCAAACACCACACGCTACCGTAGATGGGAACAAAATACATACAACTTTACACTCTTGCCCCGTTGATTTCCTAGGCATTGGATGGCTACAGGTTGTCGCCATGTCTTGTTGCATTTCAGTCCTGATTTGGAAATTGTATTAGCTAAGCAGTGCATCTCTCAAACGCAGTGGCTTGATATTCTTAGAGTTTTATGGAATCAACGCATGCACCCACATATACAAACACATGTGTGCATAAGCTAAGTTACATTTATCAATTGAACATTCCAATATGTAAGCAAAAGATCCAAGTCCACACTAGTGAGGCTTTATAAGATATATTTAATGCAACATTCAAAATAAAACCATTTTCTTGTGCAAAAGCCATTATGCAAAGCTGTTAACATCTTGGCAATAAACTATAATGATAAAATCTTCTACATTGTAATGCAATATTTAAAGAAAAACAGTTAACCATATTTCCCAACCATAAACGATATGATTAAATACATAATTAAGTGCTTGCAGTGTATTTAGTTACGCGCACGCGTTTCACGACTGTCAAACAAGAATGAGATGATTTAAGTTTGCAAGCGTGCACTTCTTCTGGGATGCTACTGTAACGCGATTACTCACTTTGACCAGCTCTATATGTATATATATATATATATATATTCCATCATATCATAGTGTGGCTCAATAAAATATATGTAATGCAAAATTCAAAATAAAATCCATTTTCTTACGCTAAAGCCACCATGCAAAATAACTCTGATCTCGATAATCATCAATAGAACGATAAAAATAGCAGCGGTAAAACGAAGTAATAGTTAGCTAAAAACCACAACCACTATATGATAAAATGTAAGGGTTATATTTTGTCATGCACATGCATTTTTTACGAGTATAAAAAAAAGATTATCACTTCAGTGCCTATAAGCGATTTCGTGCCATGTAACATGTTGATTTAAGCCTGCAAGGGTGCACTTGTGCTGGGATGCTACTTATAGTGGACACTTTAACCCGATTACCCAGTAGCAACAAGTTGGTCCATGCAACGGTAATCATAAAATATATGTGTGTACATTGTATATATGGTGTATACAAAACATGCAGTTCCATAATAGTGTGGCTTAATAACGTGTAGTAAATGCAACAATCAAACCGAATTAATTTTTTTGGGTGCTAATGCCATAAAGCAAAACAGTTCCACTTCGATGATCAAGAATATAATGATACAAATCTGATAACTAAAATGACGCAATAGTTAGTTTCAAACCACAACCACAAACAAAATAGTAAAATATGAGTAAAGGTTGTATATAGTCACGCACACTTTCTCTCACGATTTTTAAACAAACGCGAATTACATTTATAATATCGCTTAAAAGCACTGATGTAATAAGTGTTTTGGTTATGAAGTCTGCTAGTAGAGAGTCTTGCAGACCGCCAACTGAGACTAGGAAACCAATTGCGATGTCAAGGTTGGCAAGGGAAAGTGTCGCTTCAGCAGCATGCTGATTTATGGCTGTAAGTGGTGTGCACTTATGTTAAATGATACTTCTGGTGTAAGTAACAATTCCACCCTGCTGCAGGAGGGAGTTTATTTGCCAGCATGCTGCAGTCGAGCAGCGTATAGTACGATCTGTCTCCATGTGTCTAGACAATGCTTTGCAAGAATGTCCATTGGGAATCGTTTGTTGGTAAGTACGGGAAGTGGCGGTGCATCTGTTGCTTCCAGATACTCGGACACTACGTAGCCCAACCTGCAGTAACATCAAACCATAGTTGGCATAAACCTATTATACATATTTTACGCACAAAGCTACTATAACATGCAATAAATGCGAATAACTAGATGACTGTTATCAATAATGTTACTTCAAGAATGATTTTAGAGGGATCTGCGTAGAACAACGTTAGAATTGTGTTATGTGTTTGCAATGACAGCCACTGCTACCATGCAAGTTTGATCAAGGATCATTTTTCTGTTGACATTAATAACCGCAACCTATCTTGGATCGGACAATAACGACCAAACTCAGAAAACGATGGCTTTCATGCTATTAAAATTAACAGTTTTCAAACATGCACTAAAAATTAAGTCCAATGAGTTTTCATGTACTGGCTGAAAAAACGTTCTTACGGTTGGTCCTGGTTGTCCACGTAGTCCTCGGCACTTGGGTCTTGTCTGACTGTGATCTGCAGCAGGTTGCACTCGTATACTGCAGAGAGCAACGAGTCTACATTGACGTGCTGCAGCATTGCATTCACCTGCTGAATCTGCTTCTCTGTCAGTGTCTCTTGATATTTATCTTCGATGTCATCGAATGGATCCTGCAATGACACACTTAGGCTCATGGTGGTACAAAATTATGTATGTAAAAATAATTTAGTTTGAAGTACCGACTGCTATGCTTGAATGATCTTTCAAGAAAATACTGTACTGGAATATGAGTGGTAGCTTCAGTTTTCACGTGTGCAATCTCTATTCACACAACATGTTATCATCAAATGTATGCTAAGCTTTAAAGTAATGCTGTGATAAAGTGAGGCTTGTTGTAATTATGTATGCATTAGTACTAAAATCATCACAATTAACAGAGTAGAAAGGTGTATTCTACCTGGCCGTAGCGCGCTAGCAGCTTCGCTCGTTCATGCGACATCAGCAGCCACAGTGACTTGACATGTTTGAGACAACAGTGCTGACGTGCCTGATTCAAACAAACACATATAATGGACTATAAACATTAAATAAGGCTTCTTATCTATGAATCCGTGATAGGTACATATTACATGATTATATGTGTATGTTGCTAGTTATTCCACTAGCTATTATGGTATGTTTAGGTATACAGCGATGTAGGATGTGGTCCTGGGAATTTTGTATGGGAGGATATTAGCTTGAAGATATTGCTCATGTGCACATTGGTAAGGATAATGCCCTGTCATAGTATTTCGTAATGTAGAAAGATGTGTTTATAATACTAAGGCGACTAAGTAATTAGAAAGGTAAAACAGCAATCAAAATAGAATTATATCACGTAGTTTAACAATTATGTATGTGCAGCTTCAAACCATGCCCGATTACCTGTTGGCTGTCAATGCTGGCTCGCATCCCAAGTGTTTTGGTCATGAAGTCTGCTAGTAGAGAGTCTTGCAGACCGCCAACTGAGACTAGGAAACCAATTGCGATGTCAAGGTTGGCAAGGGAAAGTGTCACTTCGGGCAAATGACGCAGTTCGTTCTGTATTCGGCTCTGCTCAGTCCGACGAAGTGGCTCCTGTCGAAATGGACACAAGGTGACACTGTAAACATAGTGCACTAGGATGCTTGCGCGTAATCATAATGCTGCCCTCTGTTGTAATTTAGCTGCGCAATACCAACTCGATAGTTTTATTATTTATATTTATAATGCACATCTGAACATTCTCAGAATAACTTTCAGTGTTTTCAGCAATGTTACAATAAAATGATGCCCTATTGGCATTTAGTGAAATTATACAATTTACGTTATCTATAATAAACTTTGCCTTCCTTACATTATTGTCATTTAACAGCAGGTACATTTCCAATTTGACGATCAGTGTCAAATTGGTGTGATAAGAGTAATGACATTAATTAACCTGAGGTATGTGTTTGTCAAGATTGGCAAAGATGTTAGCACTGGTGAAGTCCTCGCGGTATACCATCAGGTCTACCTACAACGCATAACATAGCTTTCAAGAATCATACACGGCAATGGAATCTGCAAAATAATTGACATGATATAATATAATATGTTAACAAGTACCATTTGTGAATCATGTAGCAAAAGCTAAGTTTTTTTCTCTAAATTCAAACAATGCTGCAGTGACACGGCAGTTCGCAGACAGCAACATAACATTTAGGAAATTACAACATCACAATACATGTTAAATTAATGGTAATGCAAATATCCTAATGTTTTAATGCTGGCTACCTTCGGGTCAAGGCGAGGTCGATTCCTTATGAACCTCTCCTCTAGCTGGCGCTGCAGGACCACGAAGTCATAGGTTATTTCGGATCCCTTGCCCACAACCAGCGAGTATTGGCAACAGGAGACCACCAACGGCAGCAGGTCCTTCTCAGGGTGGTAGCTGATGAGATGTGCTGATGTTGCCTCAGTCACAGGCACGCTATCATCGCAGCTGTAATGTACAAAGAGGTGGCATGTTAGTTGTGCACATATGTTGTGCATTCTTGTATGATGAATCTACATATTAGTGTATTGGGAAGCTTAGTAACCGTGTATGCGAAATGGTATTTAATGCAGTTATTCTACTATGTCAATACAAACAGTACATTCATTAGTAATACATTGAATCTGAGCATAGAGATAATTAAATAATATTAGCATACTAAACCCCAACTGGTTCGGAATAGATAAATAGTATTATGTTGAATTACTGAATTCACAAATCGACAGTAAATGAAAACGTACCGGCTTATCTTCAATTAATACAAGCAAATGGTCTGTTCTGTAGTATTACATTTGGTCTATGCACCTGATCGTGGCTCAATATGCTAAGGCTAAACCCATATAAAAGTTATATTGGCACAAACTACAGTCTGTATAAATGTTGCCCATATTTCTGTAGTGGTAAATGTGTTGTACAATTCATGACATATTTGTCGACCATTAATAGATTCATTAATATTTATTGATATTACAAAAAACCGGATATATACTGTAGAAACATGATCAATATTGTATGTGTATTTGCATGAATGGTCACCTCTGCTTTGTGAGTTCGCTGTACTTTTCAACGAAGTTGTTCTGAATCACAGCGAGGTACCGCAGAAGGGCAAAGGAGCAGACACCGATGCCTTTCACTGAAGGCAGTAGCATGGCGAGGCTCGTCTCTTCACTAACTGCTTCCTCACACAGCTCCTCTGGCACTCGTGTGTCACCGAAGGCTACAATGTTGCACATACGAGCTTGACTTGACTTACTTGATTGAAATTAAAACACCATATTGATCCATCGCTGTCCCCCGGAGGTCAATTTTAAGCAGCAGCACATTTCTTTAAAATACCAGAAAATCCAATGTTGTGTAATAATATCACCGGTACCAGAAACACATCAGCAGTACAAGAAACACATCAGCATGTATAGATAACGCAAGGTAAGTTATGACTACAGTGGACTGACCAGCTCCTGCAATTCGTTCCCGCAGTATGTTCCATGCTTGGGCAAAGTGGTCAATCAACCCCATGTGCTCATCTCTTGTATCTACAGGATGGAAGAACACGTGCTTAGAATATTCTTGAATATAAATATATATATATATATATATATATATATATATATATATATATATATATATATATATATATATATATATATATATATATATATATATATATATATACATATGAGGAAATACCTTTATGACTGCTTAAAATTGTATGATACATTCCCTTTCCAAAATGCATAGACCTCGGTCACGTTATTCTTTGAAATATTTATGTGTAGGCGAAATCTTCCATTTCACTTCATTAAATTACGTTTGTACTATCGCTATATGCAGCATTATGCAAAACCCACCTTACCGATGTGTGGATGCATATATTGTTTAAAACGTTTACGGTACTATGCAAGACATCGCGATATTCATGGAGGTCAGTGACTTTTATCTCCAATCGCACTTTGTAGGCCTACGGATATATGTGCTGGAATTGTCTTCCTTCAATGTTTTTTTATTCGATTTGTTAGTAAATAACATAATTAGTGAGTGTAAAAATTAGCCATGTTTTCAAACCTTCTGATAGTGATTGAATGAAGTCAGCCACTTTGAGGTTGTTTGCGGTTCCCTTGTCAATCTTCCGGCGATACCGCTCCAGCAAAATGCGTTGCAGCTTTACTATGCTTGGCAAGAACATCAGAGCTCGAAGTTGATGTTCCTGAAACAAGATCAAACTAAATCAATTGTTTGAAAACAGCAATTGTTTTATAAAATGGGAGAGTGAGGTTGATTAAATAATATTACATTACACGTAATGTCCCGTTCTATCTTAACGTTCTCAACGTCTTGGTGTCAAAGCACAACAATCAAAGAATTGCGTGCGTGCATGTGTGTGTCACCCGGACGCGTGCTCCTGAATCGTCTGTTCCCGCCTGCCGAGGAACTATTCCCCAAAACCCAGTGTGGCTTTAGACCAGCGGTCGGCAACCTGCTGCCCGCGGGCCATCTGCGGCCCGGGCAGCTATTTCATGCGGCCCGCGGACTGATAGCGAGATTATGCATAGTGCGGCCCGCACTCGCAATATTGATATATAAAATAAAAAATAGTACGTCTTGCCTAGACTAAATTCTAAACGAGACGTCTAGGCGAGACATATCGCATAATGCAACTCGGTAATACCATTTCCACGCTATGAACATATCAAACATTTCTCACTTCATTTAAACTTTAATTAATTCACTTTTGACTACACGCAGACATGCAAGTTCTATCTTTTTGTGTTTGAGTGATAATGTTTTGTTTTGAATAACACTCGTCATCACTCGTTAAACCACTGACAGTTCCAGCACCTTCCGTCCGAGATGAATGTGCAATATTAACAATTCCTGCACTGAACCGAAGTGCCCTGCTAGGTTGGATTGACATACTGTGCTGAAGGGTGCAGACGTACTCTCATTCGCTGACCCCTTATGGGTGTGTGATTTTGCATTTTAGCCTACATCACGGAGCACCTCACTCTGCTGAACGCCCAACTCCAGGGACGAGAACAACTAATCAATGAATTCTGCCAGTTTGTCTCCGCTTTCGAGACCAAGTTGCAATTGCGGGAGACATAACTGCGGGATGCAAATTACGTGCACTTCATGATTCACAAGTCTCAGGGTTTGCAACAGGGAGTGAACATGAAATTGAACTTCGTCGCAAGCCATGAACGCATCTAACAGACAAGCATTTGGATGACGTGCTGAGGCTCGCAGTCTCAAGTCTGCAGCCTGATGTGGGACATTTGGTGGGGCAGCAACAGCACCAGCACCAGCCAGGCATCAGTGTCACACGATCAGTGTGGCATCGATGACACGCCAAGAACACGTAACATGAATAATGTGTGTTTTTGCATAGCATAGTGACTATCGAACTGTTTGTTTAAATCAGACCTATTTACAACAGCACTCGATACCACTGCTACACACAAAGAAGTATGTGCGTGTGTATGTTTGTATGTATGTATGTATGTATGTATGTATGTATGTATGTATGTATGTATGTATGTATGTATATATATATATATATATATATATATATATATATTGTACCAGTTACAAGGACGAATGATAATATCCTTGTGTGCGTGCATGTGTGGCCCACCGACCTATTCCAAGTAACTAATTTGGCCCTCCATTCAAAAAGGTTGCTGAACCCTGCTTTAGGTCATCTCGAGGAACAACCAGAATTGTTGGGATAAAAAACCAGGAACTATTTATGGTCCACATCGACGTTACCAAGGCCTTCGACTCAATCAATCGTGAAGGTCTCTGGAAGGTATTGTCGAAGTTTCGGTGTTCTGTAAACTTCATCGCACCCATGACAAAATGATCGCAACCGTCCGGTACAATGGGAGTGAAACGATGCACCATTTGAACAGGGGTTAACTATGGAGGCTTTGTCACACCGAAAATTTTAACCGCCTACCTATGCGCCATCTGTTTTCTCGTTCGTGATCGGCTCCCTCGTGGCGTCGAGCTTTAATACCGGCTTGACGGAAGACTGTCCAACATGAGTCGTCTCAATGCCAAGACGAAAGTGATAAAGACAACCGTTGTTGACCTCCAGTATGCTGACGACTGGGCCAGTCTATCTCACACGACGGGGGAGCTCCAGACTTGCTGGACTTCTTTACGGAGGCTTACCAAAGTTTGGAACGTTCCATCAGTGTCAAGAAGACTGAGGTCACCCACCAAGCTACTCCAAGCTACAAAACAGGAACTCCCGAAATATAAATCTCCGGAGAAACCCTTAAGTTGACAACAACTTTTCACACATAGGGAGTGCCAAACGGAAACTATCGAAGAGGAAACCCAGCACCGAATATGTTATACCAGCATCTCCTTTAACAAGCTGCGCCACCAGTAACTACAACCTCAGGAAGGAGACCAGGTCGTGGTCTACACATTTGTCTGCAAAACTACACTACTATATTGGAATGAGGCCTGGTCAGTTATCGTTGCTACCTAAAGACCCTGGATAAATTTCACCAACGCTGCCTTCGGAAGATGCTTCGCATCCAGTGGGAAGACCACCATTCGCATCCCGTCTGAAGACCATCACACCAACGTCAGCGACAACCAGCATCGAAGCACTGATTATTCAGAATCAACACCGCCGGACGGGCCACTGTGTAAGAATGCCCCATTGCCTTGACTGCCCGATTGCCTCATCCTACTGACGTACTCCGTTCCCATATCCGAAATCTAAAAAACGGCCACATCAACATCACAAACTAGGAGACCGCCTACTGAATGAGACGAGAAGCGAAACAGAAGAAAGGATAAGGCGAGGAACCAATACTTGCAAAACTAACTTCCACCTGGAACCTCCTGCCCTACTGCTCTGAATTCTGCAGATCAAAATCAGCTTCTGAGTCACATGTGCGTGCGTGCGTGCGTGCGTGCGTGCGTGCGTGCGAGCAAAGAAAGACCTGTGAGTTTTTAGAACGGAACCTCATACCTCTTGCAGAAACATCTGCAGTATCCGGAACTGTTTGGTATCAAGACTATTTTCATTCAGCTCATGTATGAGATGTTCTATGGTAATCCGAGTCCGGTGACACCACATGGCTGCCGTCCTCTCGATGTGCGCCAACTCTTCAGTGTGCACTGGCGTCGTCTCTGTCTCATAGAGTTCTTTCAACAATGAGTTATTTCCTGAAAGCAACGAACATTAAGTTTGACATGTTGCATTGGTTTCTGTCTAAACTTGTTCCTTATGTTTCGCTCACACTTACGTAGAAAGAAATATATTTCAACGAAAATGTACACAGTAGACAACACTCTATAAAGTATACTTAAATGTATATAAAATTGTTGATCATGCCCAAATGTTTTGCATTGTAATACCAATTCCCAGTTAGGCGTGTTACAGTATTCATGACCAATGCGGATACATTCTCAGTATATGATTTTCCAACTTAATGCAATCAGAAAGATTCTCTCAGTACAACTTAATTCAGAAAGTAAATTCCTGAATATCAAACCTAACCAGTGTGGAGTAATTCTATTGCCGAAATGAAGTACGCATTCATTGGCATATTACAATTACAATAGTTATTCCAAGAGTGTTTCAATTTAAACATTTTGAACATAGTCAGTTTGACAAGAGGTCTGAAGCCGAAACATTTATGGTTTACCAAATTGCAAATAAACTAATTACCAAGTCTTTCGTCATTCACAAGGGTTGTGTTAGCTTCCTGTAAACGACTGTCCAGCCCCTGGAAATAAGGTACACATTTTGTTATGAGACCAATTATATTGACAGCACAAACGCAGACGCATGCACGCACGAACACAAAAACATTAAGTCGCAGTATTGTTTCTTATTAATATTACCTGTGAATGTCCGAGTGTCCGACATGACACAGTAGAAACCACTTCAAATAACAGTGTAACAGCGCACTTACAGTTAGCTTTGGACTGATGTAGGTGTCGGTAAACGCCACCTCCCACTCCTGCCGTGCTTCCTCGCTGAGAAACTTTGCTCTGCCTCGAACACCTTGTATAAAAATACATTTATGTCAAATTAGTCATTGACTTTGCCTAAATCAAATGTTTGACTTAATTAAAAGAACAGACAATTAAGGTTTTTCAAGATATGTCTCTGAGAATGTTTTGTTCATGAGTTTTGTTTCAACAATAAGACATTGCCACCGTGGTTTTACATTCTGTTATTCTGTAATTGAACAATACTATAATACTATATGATGAACTGAAATTCTCCCATTTACCAACATTTCGATGTACACAGATTCCGTAAAGATTGTAAATGGTAAGATTCGTAAAGCCGCTTAAATCATTAATTTATTAGTGTCTTAGCTACAATTATGTACTGTGTGTTTATGTAAATTAAATCATATAACTAACATTAAACACGGCGTAATCTGCTAACACATGGGAAAATTCAATTATAGCACGTTTCTTCACCCGCCAGCATAAACATGAGATCTTGACAGGTTCAGCATGAATTATAACAGAGACATTTACCCTTTCAATAAGGGATATTCCACCAAAATAATATATTAGGCGACCATAATATTTTTTTAATAATAATACTGTAGTAAATTACCATACTTTATTATTAAAAACGCCCCCGCCCCTCAAGGGTTCAATTTATACCACGTCCCTGCAGGGCGCATTATATTTTGCTCCTGGCAGACGTGTTCTCGCAACACGAACTTATTATCCAGCCAGCTGCAACTGCTGCGTGAAAAATTTTCATTGTTATCATTCATTCACTGGAATTCCATCATTTAGACAGCCGAACGAACTGAAACAAAGTGGGGTGTCTGCAATGAAACAAAGTAGGGTGTCCACAGTGAAACAAAGTGGGGTGTCTGCAGTGAAACAAAGTGGGGTGTCTGCATTGAAACAAAGTGGGGTGTCTGCAGTGAAACAGAGTGGGGTGTCTACAGTGAAACAAAGTGGGGTGTCTACAATGAAACAAAGTGGGGTGTCTGCAGTGAAACAAAGTGGGGTGTCTGCCGTGAAACAAAGTGGGGTGTCTGCCGTGAAACAAAGTGGGGTGTCTGCAGTGAAACAAAGTGGGGTGTCTGCAGTGAAACAAAGTGGGGTGTCTGCAGTGAAACAAAGTGGGGTGTCTGCAGTGAAACAAAGTGGGGTGTCTGCAGTGAAACAAAGTGGGGTGTCTGCAGTGAAACAAAGTGGGGTGTCTGCAGTGAAACAAAGTGGGGTGTCTGCAGTGAAACAAAGTGGGGTGTCTGCAGTGAAACAAAGTGGGGTGTCTGCAGTGAAACAAAGTGGGGTGTCTGCAGTGAAACAAAGTGGTGTGTCTGCAGTGAAACAAAGTGGTGTGTCTGCAGTGAAACAAAGTGGTGTGTCTGCAGTGAAACAAAGTGGTGTGTCTGCAGTGAAACAAAGTGGTGTGTCTGCAGTGAAACAAAGTGGGGTGTCTGCCGTGAAACAAAGTGGGGTGTCTGGCATGAAACAAAGTGGGGTGTCTGCAGTGAAACAAAGTGGGGTGTCTGCAGTGAAACAAAGTGGGGTGTCTGCCATGAAACAAAGTGGGGTGTCTGCAGTGAAAAGGCGGCAGTTGGACTCGAACCACATTTTCGACTGAAACATAATTTTTCTGATAATTTAATCAAACCTAAACAACACATTTGCACAAACGAGTTAGCATGTCGTAGTCAATACAAAATAGGTTAGCTTGTTCGTAAAATTAATATGAAAATTTTAATAAAGGAGCCTTTGAAGAAACACCACTTAGTTTGATTGGGATGTGGGCTGTTTAATCATTGTATTGTGTCATTAACACAGAAAACACACCTGCTACCCGAGAATCATCGGTGAATTGGCACATTACAAGGCTGATCAGCAAAGCACAATCGTCAATACTTTTTCCCACTGCATTGACCAACACTTCAGTATCACAGACGATGTGCTTCCACAGATACTGTGAAACATTCTCAACATCCAGATCCGGTTTGATCAGACAAGCCACTTGCTGCAACAGTCAACAAAGCCATTAGTATCACTATATGTATCTCGTGCGAGTTGCATTTTCAATAAAGGCCCCAATGCATTTCTCGATCCTGCTGAATGGGCATCACTAAATGCATCTGACATCTGGCCTGATCACAACTTACGTGTATATATATATATGACATTTGCTTTGATATTAAATCAATTACACATTAATTTGTTTTTTATTAAAATCTGATTGCTACACAAACATAATATTTACACATGCAAACTGTCTAGGCCAACGATACCAATGCATGATCTTAAATGTGATTTCTGGCATAAAAAATGGTAAGCAAGGAGACTATACTGTTCTGATGGTTGAGGTATCATTCATCAAGTCAGCCCTGGTCAAAACAAAATTACACGACAGAGAATGGACAGCTGACCTGTGGGTTGTTGTTGGCTCCTAGATACATCGCCATGTGAGTGAGAAGGCGCAGTATCGCAGCCTGAGCAGGAGAGAGTTTCCGTTCGGGGGCAGGTTGTCTGGATCTCTTCTGAGCTGGTCCAAGATGGTGGCCAGTCCCTCGGTCTTCCCTGCATTGCAAAACAGTTAGGGTTACATTTACGATATGGTTATCAACATAGTTGTCTATAATGGAAGTACTTCACTATTTTAATACTGATTCAATTATCAATATCATACATATTGTGACAAACTACCTGAGTTGACAGAGTGCATGTTTTCAGATTCTGTAAATCCATTGCAGAAAATATCCCACCTACCTTGATGTACTGTTTTCGTGCATTGAAGATTGTGACATATCACAGCCCAACATATCAGTGGATTACTTAAAGCAATATAGCAAATTATGCCAACAATTTAAAACCTTCATGTAATTGTAACGACGGCCACCTTCCTATGTGTTTGCCTTCTGATGACATGGGTTATAATCCACGAAACAGGATTATAAATTAACAATATTAAAAAAGTGGTGGACACGATGAAATCGTAATTTGTCTCACGTATTATATATAAAATTACATTAAGAAAATGGCTAACATATTTATACACATTACTAACTTTGTGACAGGTTTGTTGCCACTTTCAGGTTTGTATCCCCTTCCTCCAATAGCTGCACCACATTCATTGCATCTTCCAACTGTTTGTGGCTGGCCACACTGGAAAATACACAAAGCATATCCAATCAATGTGTAAGTGAGCTTCATAATATATTCAATAAAATTCAATGTCTTATCTATTCTTACATTCATACACTGTATACGACAAGCATTACTGGCAGCAGCAGCAGAACGTCGCAATGTATACATAGACACCTGCACGCACGCTCGCACGCAGAGTACAAAAATACACACTTTATTAAACCGACTGTGAATAAAACCTAGTATACTAGGTATTTTGCCTCATCATGTCTGTCTTCGCTGTAATATTTCTTAACGCAAAACGTATTATAAATCATAGAACCAGTGGCATATTTAGGGGAGGCCATTGCCTGGGTTAAATGTTTAATTTTTTAATCATTTTTTTCAGTTGCGCCACTACATGGTAGAATTGGTGAGTTAAGCTTGCCTCCCTTTGGTCTCCCCCTTTGCGAGATCCAAGATATGCCACTGCATAGAACAATAATTATAATATGTAATAAAGTTAAACAAACTTTCAAAAGAAAATTATACTTACGTCATCAATGAAGTATGGGTGACCATTTGGGCATTCTGCAAAAAAATATAAGTTTTATTAACTGGCCATATGTTTTGTAAGGATACGGTGATAAACAGTAAAGACGACGACGAAAACAGCCATACAAAATATCATCTAATTGCATGTGAATGGCCACATTTGTCACACATTCCATGATAATTACCATGATAACAAGAAAGGTAATTAAAATATATTGTATAGCTGTATTTGTTTAATAACAATTGGTTACAGTCTCTAAAATAATGTTATTTCCAATATTCATGGGCTTTCTCTGGTTGAAACATGTATCTTTTGTGGTTAATTTAATCTACCAAAGATTGCTTAATGTGTATTCATTGTATCTATTGTGACAAACCACATAAATACAAGTGGGAATACGGCTGATCTGTATTAATTATAATATTTAAATATCATTATTATACCAAAACAGCAGCACGTATTTATGACATGACATAGTGCATTTAGCTTCGTAATATATCGCCTTCTAACTATACAATCACAAGTACAGTCAGCTAGCTATAATGTACAGAGATGAAATTCATATGAGTGAATACAAAATAAAACATCATAATTTAAATTGTGGAACTCTCATTCAAATCGTACGCAGTTTCAACATATCAATTTGTATAATATGTGCATAAGTTGATATTGCTGATCAACACATTATCTGCTATTATACAAAATGGAGTCACCCCAAATTATTGGGTTCTTGTTCCATCCAGGGTTTCTTGTTTCCAGCAGAATCTGTCTCATTTTCTCTATTGGATCATCGGGCATTGCCGGAAGGAAGGACTTCTGAAATCATCACAGCATACAATTTTAGTACCATGACTAAATGGGTTTTAATCAGCACATGATCAAACCAATTATAATAATTTTGGTGCAATTATAAATACCCCAGTAATGTCATAGGCATACGCCAAACACATGGCAAAGATATGTAACCGTTTTGTATATGGCTGTTTAGTCCATGATACCACATAAATCATATCTTAGGGGATACATTGATAATTATGTTATGTTAATTAGGCAATAATTGTCCATTAACATTTATTCTGGTGCACTATGAATGCAGATTGAAAAGTGGAAGGAATACATTCCTTCGCAAATACCGTTAATTTACTAAATGGTCATTCGACCAATTACTTTAATTTCAATGGACATACTGCTTGATTGTATGAAATAAAACGTTATTGTTATTACTGTGTATAAGGTGAAATAGCTAGGCATTATGAACGTGGCATATCACGTTAAGACAAATCTGCAAAGCAAGTCGATGTCTTGATGAAGACATAACAACACGGGACTTGGCATCGCTACACGTTACTATAACAGCCAATATCACATCGCAAATCCGAGAGTTGGAAAGAAGCAATCAATATATTTAACTGACTAGCCAGGGTTCATCTACGACACCACGGTCAGGTTGTCTCAGAATAATGTTAATGTTCTACGAACAATCAAATTAACTTTTTACAGTTATTACAACAATTGTTCACAACGCTATGCAAACAATTACGTACAATTGTTGTATTTTCTTCGATTGTCCAAAGTTACGTTATACAAGGTCAAGGGCAAGGGATGCTATGCGTTATTATAACTAAGAGTTGGAAAGAAGCAAGCAAGATACTTAATTGACTGGCAGCACCAAGTACCAAGTGGTAGATGGATATTTATGTAGTAATGTTGTGCATCTTGAAATTGGGTAAACACGAAGTTATACCATCCGGAGGACGTAAATAAATAAATACATACAAACTCTTCAATGCGCCATTTTCTAACTCACGTCAATCACTGCGCTCATAAACTAAAAGCTCAAAAATATAAATCTACATCAATAAAAGCATAAAAGTCCTCCGTGTACAACCAAATTCCTACGTTATCCCAATATTCATCTGTTTTGTGTATAATTACTTGGTACTTGATACAATGGTTAGTTCATCAACAGTCTTCATATATTATGTTTCATATCCGACTGTAACATATCGTATGTGGTTGAAAAGATCAAAATGTCACTATGACTAACCTGCATTTGGTCTGGGTGGTCAATCAACAGCAACAGCGGTTGAAGCAGCTGGTTGGCATGGCTACACCGCAATGCGACTTTGAAGTGCGTGATCATTGATGATATCATAAGATGTCGTGGATCCTGATTGGTTGACACATTTAGATGCACGTTGGACACGCCCAGCCGATTTGTTAACATCTGGTCAGCAAGACCCTGTCAATAATAAATGTTCGCATTGCAACATAACGTTTTGTCTTCGAGCGATTGCGTGGTGTGAACACCTGATATTCAATACACCCGAGTCAATATATTTAGCTCATAGTCATGTATCCCCTAGAAAAAACACATCTGAAGATATACACAGCTGGCTAAAAACATAATGGCAAAGCACGCAGCATAAGTTTGTTAAACTAATGTTTTAAGTTTATATACATGCATTTTATATATTGAAGATCAATGTCCAAACGGTATAACATGCATATGTTTGAAATTAAAATAGGCTGCGAGAACTGGATGTCACGTGACCAGACATTGCCCTGGATCAGTTATTCGGTTATAATCACGTGACTGCGGCCACGTGACCAGACTATCCTGGGGTCTGCAGCTATCTGGGTGTCAAGCCACCCAAGAAATGCCCGCCAGCCTAACACTGGCTGCGATACCCAGATGTTCATTTGACCGGACGTGGTCCTAGGTCAGCTGAGTTTGGTTCACTTCAAATTGTCATGCTACTATTGCTAGTATGGGAGTCGATAACACATCTGGCGGTTAACCTGCCTCGCTTATTTTAAGTGAACCTGTACTCGGCCACAAGGTTATTGACAGTGTCATCGGTCCCAATGGTTTACAATGTTTCAGTTTCTGACAAGATATAAGAGAGTCTACGGCACAAATTGTTTCGACATTTGAAGAATTTGCAACTCAGCCAGCCATCTTGCAAAGTCACATGACGTGATCTGACCAATGCTAGTAATGCGATTAAGGGAATCCCCAATTGCTAACTTGGATTAAATCGTTGTTTACGTTCTTGTACTCGTCAATGACAATATTTAAAATACCAGCTACTTTGTTTAGTTTTAAATATCCAGATGCACAACGTTATACGTAGTGTAACACATCTGTAGATATGTAAAGAGAAACAAAGTGTCTACATTCGGAACATTCCTACCAATTACTAGTTTAGTAACTAAATTAAATATTAACATTAATATCGCCACCAATATTAAAATTAATGCCACTTTTTGGAATATTGATTACATAATTCACCAGATCATCAATTTCAGTGCTACGTTTTTATGTATGTAACCCGCACGTAATTTAAGACTCAATTTAACTTCTCAAATCTGAACTCGAATCAAACATGTAAACAAAAGGCATTACGATTACGTGTATATGCATGATAATTTTATTTACACTTATTCACGGCTAGTTAAATTCCAAACGTTAGACATGATGGAAAAACCGCGGAAGCTACGCGACCATGCATGCGCAGCAGCGCTATTTCCTACAGGAAGTTACACCATAACGCATGCGCAGTAAGTGCACTTCCGGTATAGGAAATAGTAAAAAAACCAGGAAACAGGAAATATTTATTCGTCCCAAAGACAACAAAACAGAGTATTCAAAACAAAAACCATACAATATATTACATCTATGTCGACTTCAGAAAACGAAGTGGTAAGAATATAGAGTACGGTCTGAAAATAAAAGATCATGTATGTATGTATGTATGTATACTCTTGCTATGCGGCCATGATCACGCGACTGCGGCCACGAGACCGTACTATCCCGGGTCTCCAGCCAGAGAAATGCCGACCAGCCAATCGCGCTGTCAACATAATGTAAAGCACCTACCTTACTCTGGATATATGCAGATTGTGTGCAGAATGTTCCAAGTTTAGTCAGTGTCTGCAAATACGAGACATGAACGTTACACACAATGAACGTCACAGACGAACAGACACACGCACACCTACACACTGAAGTTTGTTATGTATATCTGAACCTACCGTAGCATTCTACTGACGCACATAAATGACTTATAACTGCAATACTAAGCGAACTAAAGTAAACACAAAGTGTGTTGTACTTAATTGTAGGCAACACGTGTTTCGTGTATATGGAATATCGCATGATTATTGATAAGTTAATGCGTGTTAAAGCTCTCGTACGCAATGAAATGACATCAAGTACAACGTTGTATCGTCGATACTTCGACACCAGTGCGTTACATGCTACGAATTCTATCCATAATTTTGTTTTCATCTACTTTGCTGATTTCCCAAAGAGCCTCACTTCGGACCTCAATGGACGTGATATCTCACAATTTTAAGTTTGCCATTAGGGTGCGTCATAAATGACACAACAAAATAAATATCGTTTCCATGTTGCAATAACAATAATGAATGTTTATAATATAAATATGTAGGTGGTGCGGTGATGCTTACCTTCGTTAACGTTGCATGCTCAGTGTCTTCCAAGGCATTGGGAACTGTTACTTCAGTGTACAGAGCCAACAGAAGACTTCTCTCTGTTTTGTTATCACGTGGCAGCTTCTGCAAAGTCATTAAACTGAATTAAATGATTACCAAACTACCGAGAAGCATCAACGTAAAGCAATGTATTAAGCCATTAACGAAAACATGGAACACTAATAAATTGTTTTTCAGCCGGTAGATTATACAGTAATAACAACGTTTACCGAGTTATATCTTATAATTCCAGTAATACATAGTTGATGTAGTTGGTTTGCATTCAGGATGATTAGTTTGTATGCTAGCGTGCAAATACATGAAATATTCACAGACTGTGAATTTAATGTGCCGCAACAAAACTGAATATAACAATACTATTTTAAAAAGTGGACATTCAATAAACACTACCACCAAAATGTGCATTAATTAACGCACTATTGGCACCACCCCAATTATGCCCAATAACACGAGAGTAATCCTTTTTTGCCCCAGTAGCAATGCTTTGCACATTAACCACATACCTTCAGCACATCGTCAATGACTTGGGGGTTTCCTCCCAGAACTACCCAGGTGATGATCGTCCGGAGATGCTTGTAGTTCTCCCCGATCACCACACATCTATCTACCATTTTATCGTTCTGTAAGTAGAATCAGACATTTCCGTTGGCAGCTTAAGATTTGGTGTTCATCATTAAGTCATGTGTACACTCATGCCCGGCCTGTGGGGAGGCATTCGGGGGGTTCGAACGAACCTCCTTTATGAGAGAATTGCGTTTAACTGTAATGTATTCAGCCATCATCCCAGAAATCCCCGGCTGATTGTGTACGTTCAAACCCCATTTTCAAAACCCTGAGGACTGCCTGACACTGTATATTAACTGATTGTGCCATAAATAAACAATCTCAGTTCCACTGACTACGTAACGCCACACATCATGTGACCAAACCCATCTTATATCTGACATTGTAGTTCAGAAATTTCAATACAATTAACCCAAATTACACCACACATACTCCACTTTACACCATATTTCTTCTATGTAACATAACAAATATCTTAAAGGTCCCTCCTCAATTCGATTTTTTGTATGTCTCATTTCAAATAATTTTGTGAAAATTCAAAACCTACCTAGTATCCACTACGACATGCTAGCTCGTTTTGCGTCTGTACGTCATTTTTGTGAAATCACCAGACAAACTATTACATTATCTAATGCTTGATGCAGCATTTATTGAAGTGTAAATAGAAACGCTTAAAACTCACGAATGTCGCCCTTGGTAATATTAAAAAAATTTCGTATGTGATCGGCGAGTGGATGGAAGTCACAGCTATGATCAGCCTTGACCCCATAAAGTGTTTACCGTTTTGGATATCCACTATTTTGAGCCTTACCAGATATGACGACTAAATTCAATTCTTTCGAGGATTTGAAAAAAGTACTTTTTATTAAACCGACTGCCTATGTTACTTAAACTATCCATACACTACATATTAAGACATCAATGAACCGGATTCGGGTTAGGGTAAATCACTTGATGATGGAGTTTTAAAGAATATCATTGTCCCTTTAGTGAAACAAACATTTGGTTATTGTCTTATGATGTGATTCGTCAAGGCAAACCATTTCTATTAAAATCACTATACTCTCAGTAAAAATATTAAATCAGAATTGGAATGTATGTTTCCACTATGTCACTGCGGTTATGAAAATGGAATTGTATGTTATATTACATGCACGAATTGCAATGGGAATAACATATGTTTCTTTATATATAACATTTATTTCCATTTTGATGTCGTCAACACTCTAAGGATTTTGTTAATTAAAATAATAAAACCAGTAAAACAGCGACATATATAATGCCATGCCGAGCAGACCGGCAGAATGAATCATAGATACGTATCAGTGGTTTCACACCAAGTTATTTCTTATTAGATACATCAGCTGTTGGTTCTTTGCAGTATTGAGCAATTACAAAAATGACGCGAATCAATATGACACACCTGCATGTTTCTCTCACTTCGGGGAATTACCCATTTGAGTTGTGGCACTTCAACCACTGCGCGAACACAGTCAAGTCCAAAGCGCCGACTCAACTGCCGCATGAGGAACAGGCTTCAAAAAAGCAGATAGAAACTACATAATTAATATAAACAAATTCATCACAACATCAGTATTATAAAAAATATTTCTTATACACATTTTAGTGTGTGATGTTACAGACGTACGGAAGGCAAGCTGAATAAGACTATTACAGACGTACGGAAGGAAAGCTGAATAACAATGTTACATATGTACGGACGGCAAGCTGAATAACAATGTTACAGACGTACGGAAGGCAAGCTGAATAACACTGTTACAGACGTACGGAAGGAAAGCTGAATAACAATGTTACATACGTACGGAAGGCAAGCTGAATAACAATGTGAAAGAAAAACAAGAAAGGTATATATACTTCGAATGTAATAAAATTATATAAAGATCAGTTCATTAGAAACTCTTAATATGACCATACTTATTTTGGACAGTAGTACTAAAGTGTGACCAGTGAAAAGAACAACTTACCTGCTGATTGTGTAAATGCCCCAGGTCAGTGTGAATGAGTATAACAAACATGACTGACATGTATTTAATTAGGGTGGGCTACACATACATGTATATGAAAATGTGTGGACTGAAGTAGTCAGTGGCTTCCTTGTTCACTTGCCTTGTAGACTGTATTAGTTTGGATGGCTTCTTCTGAAATCTTCTTACATTTGCCGTTTAATTACATGGTCAAATACATGCACATTATATTTATATAACATTGTTTATGTCAAGAACGCATACCCTGGCCAGCGAAGATGTCGCTGATCACATAGTTTTCCTGCCATTTCAAACATCTTGCGCACATCTGCCATGTTACATCGCTGCTTCCGCACATACAGTCTCTCCATCCAAGTGGCGGTCACAGACAGGCCAAATCGTGTCAGTGCTATTGCCTCAAGTTTGTCAACATGGAGACCTTTAGCAGTGAGAGGTTTCTTTGCCTTGGTCATGGCATGTATTGCCATCTTCAGCAGTTCAGTCTCTGATTCTACAAACCTGCTTGCCTTATTGTGGTAGGAATCCTGGAGAATAAGTATATAAAAAATGAGTCCAACCGCAGCATAGACATTACACCCAAGTAATTTAACTATTTTAACACACACACACTCACGCACTAGCACCCACACACATATTAAACATCTTATAGTTTATACACTTATACAACCTGTATAATTAAACATATATTTACAAACATACACTCACATCATGTACTCAGAAAGTACACAGAAAAGCATACCTTAACGCAGTCGGCTAGTCATAGTAAACAGGTGGTCAAACCCAAGTATACTATGTATGGAACTGCAATTATTAGTTGAATAAATGCTACCACATCATAGTACTCCTACCTCAAGACAATTCACAAACAGCATGCACAATTCTACTGTTTGCTGTGTGTCTTGCTGCAACATTTGTTTGGCTTGATCAAAGTATTGCTGCAGGTGTCGCTTCACATCATGCACCCTGTAAAAAGAGAACAATTTCTAATAACTATGTGATTTTCAAGGTTATAAATTAGTAGAACATTTCGGGTTGTTCAAAGTACTTGTTAATTAATAAAGCAATGACTTGTCCGGCCGGATCAGTGTTCGTATGTTCCAAAATTAGGGATCGTCGCATAGTTCTCAACGTAAAAAAACAACGTATAGCACTAGGTATTGGTGGGTGGTGGTACAGCACTAGGTACTGGTGGGTGGTGGTATAGCACTAGGTACTGTATGGTGGTGGTATAGCACTAGGTACTGGTGGGTGGTGGTATAGCACTAGGTACTTGTGGGTGGTGGTTTGGTCGTCACACGTTTTGTGGGACAAGTGAATCTCAGCAGCAGTGGATATTTTGATAGCCACATCACGTCAATTGAGTCTGTTCGGCAACATTGTCCAATACTCTTCAAACAATTGCGAACATTTCACGAACTGATTTGCTCATTTACATCCCGGTCTCTCCAAGGGCAAAGTAAAGATGAGCAAAAATGAGTAGCGTAACAGTTGAAAACACAAATCCTAGTCACAGTCCTCCGCCTGTCTCCCATTTTTCAACACCAGTTTGCAATTTGGTTTTACAAGAGAGAATTAAACTGCTGAAGCTTGCTTTTTGATTTGCAATATACGCATTATTTTATGTCCCACATCACGTATTGGGGGTAGGGTGGGGTGGGGTTGGGTGGTGTGAACAAATACTATACTTTTTCTGACTTTTCCTGATAACATATACGACAACCCATTAAACAAAATGATAACATGTTTAATACGTGCCACACATAGTATAGTATCGGTCCTGTTCCAGAATCAGTTTTCCTATTTCGACATCTTCCCCGGAACCTTATATTTTATGTAATTCAACAACATATTAAGTTTATATACCAACGCTCTACACAGACGAATTGCTCTGCCGGTTTTTCATATTGTAAGCATATTGACACCGAAACTATTACGTTGTGCTACCTTGGCAATGTACTCATGAATACACAATGTTAATTATTATGCACAACAATATACTCACTCTGATCGGAGCAGCAACTGGAGCAACAGGGATCGGACAACTGGAGTTGGATCAATGCTATCAAACACGGTCATCTGCTTGGTCAGTGGCCAATCGGTGTCCGTCTTGCGTGTCACATGCTCAAGGAGTCGCTTGACCACGTCAGCCTCTGGCGGTGTGTCACCCTCGAAGCAGAGGCGCGACACAAGCTCCATGAAAAACGTGTTGCAGTGTTCCTTGTAGGTATTGTACCTGTCGGCGACCTCACTGAGAAGACACGAATGCACACTGACACAACAGTGACATGACACTGGTTTGGTTTGGTACTGGGTTCATACCAAGCCGGTGTCCCACCCGGTCGTTTCACAAAAAATGGGTACAACTTGCTGACTCGTCCAATACGAGATACATGGGCATACGGACATGAGACACCAAAAGCCGTAGTTATATTCTGGTGATGGGGTAAATATGTATTCAGTTGTGTTCTAATGTAACTGGTGGTCGCTATCTAGAAATATACTAACACAAATACTCTTGCACTAGCAATAATCATACGGCTGTTTGGAGTATAACCATATGCGACATTAGTGAAATGTTGCAGAAAAGAACCATCTATAAAAGATAACAAGGGGTTTGTTGACGTATGATTAGTAATGGTTACTTACAGATGCTCTTCTACTGGAATGAGTGTGTCCTCTCCGTTCCACGTTTCCTTACATTCCGGACACTTTCGCAACTCGGTGATATCCATTTGCTTGACACAGTTGTGACAAATGACGTGGTCACAAGGCAGTTGGATCGACGTTTCTATCGGCGACTCACACTGCTTACAGTTCTTCAACTCCCTGTCATGTATATTAATAGATTTGTGAACTAATGTTGTGATATAATGTTGATATATATATATATATATATATATATATATATATATATATATATATATATATATATATATATATATATATATACACATACATACATATATATGCATACATATATATGCATACATATATATCAAATAATGTATTTCAGAAGGAAATCTAACAAGAAACTAACATTATTTGTATGCTTTAATAATAAAGCCAGACTTTCCATAAATGTGGTCGTGTAACCGGTCCATCGTAGTTGCAGGAATACAAGTAAGATAATAATATTGAATACATATTGATATAATTAATGCAAACTACATTACAATTTAATCTTGGATAATTTTTATAACTGAAATATGTATGTTTTTATTAATCCGATTAATGTTATTTTGTCATCATAAACATGTAAGCATTAGTAATATAGACCACGAACAGAACAACACGCAAAATAAAACTTTTTAAACTATTGATTAACAACCCAAATCAAACGTTTTCACGGTGGACTAAATTTGTTATTTGTGCGGTTTCTATGTATTGTATTACTGGACTGTGTAGATAAAGTTCAAACACAAAAGGTACACACCCAAAGAACGTTTTGTGGGCCGTTTTATTCGTCGACTTGAGAAACATCTCAACTTGCTGAAGTGCTTCTAGCTTCTTGAAGTCTTGATGTTTGTCCAACATCTGATAGACAACAAATTAACACAATTTCTGGGGTAGCCTAATAACATCTCGATGGAAGTGTACAGATGTGTGCGTTAAAACATTTAAGATTTGTAGATGTTTGACTAGTCTCTATAATAAATATGGATGTGTCCTCTTCTGACAACACTTTATTTTAGTCATGATTGTTTCTTTAAAGCGTAAACATGCAGGATATGTTACGAATGATATGTTCACTGTTACATAGGGGTACTGACCATCCAGAGCGGCATGCAGCGTTTCACCCCGAGGGATTCATTATCCGTGGTGACTGGACAGACGTGACTCACAAACAACTGGACCACACTGATCCTCGTCCACACTCGTCTGCAATGTCAGGCAGTCATTCGGTTTTGACAGAAAACATTTGCTTCAAAATTATAACATACGATTTTTTTTACAGAAATATTGATACAGTCGAGTTTGCAAACACATATGGGAATAGTGAATGTGTGTGAATGTTTCGTCCAATTCAATCTTGTGCGGTTTCTATGTATCTAAGTCTCACACACACACACACACATATATATATATATATATATATATATATATATATTTATGTATATATGTTGTATATATATATATATATTTATGTATATATGTTGTATATATATATATATATATATATATATATATATATATATATATATATATATATATAATCAAATTGAAGGCAATTTAATTAATGATAACCACGTTGCTGCATTCTAAAATGTAGACTGAGTTTCACAACTCTTAAAACCAGACTTAGTGCCTGTGTCATAGGTGTCTTCTACCACTACAGTATCTCCGTTTTGGTCTACCATAGTCTACACAGCATTTTAACAAGTACGCAAGTACACGATAATAATAATAACAATATATTGTAAAGGTATGCATAATTTACACAATTCATTGAATTATATGTTACATGTCATTCCAATAGAATAAAAAGCTACGAAAATTGTGTAATAAATGTAGTTAATTATACCTGCACGTGTTTGCTATCTCTTCGGATACACGTCCGTACTCGACAGCCTTACTCTCAACAACACTGAGAAACTGCTCAACCAGTGGCTGGAAACGCTGAACAGTTTTGATCCATGCAACGCGTTGGTTTGCATCATTGAGACATTTGCCAGTTGGAGTCATGGACTTCAGTAGCAGATGCACAGCTTGAACATCAAGTGTCTGTGAAAAAAAGCGTATATGATTTAATTGCCGTCATGGAATACATTATATTGGTAGAGTTGGTGACATTTTTATATGGAGATGGAAAGTATATTTTCTTTAAACTGTTGTATGCTGTTGTGTTCGACCTTACATTCTACACCACAATAATCACGAATACATGCTATTACATTGTTACCATGAAGTTGTTGCATAACAAATGGACTCAATAGCAAAGATATGTCATTAACTGTTGGCAATGACATGTTATCTCTTATCAGTTTTTATCAGACATTTATAAAATGCACTGATTAAGACAGTATGTGGTTTGCATATCTAAGATATCACCCTTGATGTGAATGTTGTGCACACAATTGATACGATCAATACTGAGATCAAACTGCTCGTTTGTTCCCGTGCGTTTTTATAAAGATACATAACATCATTGGCATTGAAGTATTTTGTTTCATGACATTTTGTAACATTTTATTTCCAAGAAATAATATTTTATATCATGTTTGAGTGCCTCCCGATGTTTTTATTCTGGACAACGAGATGAAGTGCTCATACCATTTCATCGTTAGAGAAACGACTGTCTGGAGTTCTGGAGAGTTCATCCAATTTTACCACAGAGTCTGGCCACAGCCGCACTGCCTCACTGAACAGCTGAAGACGCTGTTGGATGCTTTTGAAGACAAGGTGGATAATCTCGATGGTCAGTTTGAGAGAACCACTGCCATCAGACTCTGTCTCCGCATCCACCATGTTTCCTGGATACATGCACCTTGCAGCCGATAGGATCGCCTGTCTGACGAACTGAATAAATAATAGCAGTATATACAACACAACTGTTTTCTAACCGTTACTTAAGACACCCATCATACACACGCACACATGTAAGCACACACACGCACGCACCCGCGCGCAGGCACGAACGCACGCATGCGGGTGCCCCCACACATACACAATGCATATGGCTGTATAATGAGAACGCAATGTAAAATGTTTTGCCAGTAAAGCTGAGGACACATTGACGGAAACCTTTGGCTAACAAATGGACAGATTCCATGACTCAACCGGTATATGACTAATTGACATAATGAAGACTCATTAATCTAGAGCATTTGCAATTCACATTTCAAAACTATAAGCCTTTTTAGTTTTAGTGCAAATCACTACAGGCAAATCACTACCTGAAGTTCCATTTCAGCATTGCATGATCTGGGTCTATGAACCATGTGCACAAAATCGGTGAGGTAGAGGTCTACAAGGTCGGTCATTTCCTTGTGTCCATCAGACAGCTGCCCAAGAATGACCCCAAGTGGACATTCCTGCAGAAGTCTGCTAACCAGAGTATCCAGGTCATCTCTCTCTGCAATGATGTAATTAATACAAGAATTTGACAAATTAATCAATATATGGTGCATTTATAATTGATGTTTTCAAAACAACAAAACGGTAGTAAAAACCACATAACATTTTTATCGTATAGGGCATATATTCGAACACATTAAAAATCTGTGAAATTAACTATTTGTGTATGATAAGTTTTCGGATACTTCTGTTTCTTTTCTATTAATTCAGACACAAATTTGTATCTCTGTCCGGCTATCAGAAATGTTTTTCCCGTTTTTATCCCGGGCATTTTCTCAAATCTCAAATCCAATTGTATTTGTCATGTTCTTGAAGAATTTTCCCAATTAATGTATCAGTTAAAATCAAGATACTGGAATCTGCCATTTTCAGGTTACATACATAGATCCTAATAAAAATCATTGTGGTACCCCACTCAAAACTGGTTTCCAATTTGCAAAATCTCCATCTACTACAACACATTCTTTTCTGTTAGTCAGCCACTTTTATACCTAGTTGTTTATGTTATCCTCGATACAATGGGCTTTTAATTTAACTAGTAATTTTTATGTGGCACTTTATTGACAGCTTTATGGAAATCTAAGTAGATACTATCTACTGGTTATCCCTCATCTACCCACTTAGTGATTTCTTCTAAAAGACTATTTATTAAGCATTCGTCTTTTTAAACCACAACTTCCCACCGATGAAGTTACAAAGATTTGTTAATATCATGGACAGTTACACGGGAGACGACGTCAGAATTTGTTCGCGTGCATAAATATTCGGATAGTGTATATGTGAATTATTTTTGTGTACCGTATGTTTTCAAAGAGCTGAAAATTTTATTATTTTAGTGTCAGAATACTTATGGCCAATACGATGTGTTGGTTGCTTGAGAACTGTGCATCTAGGAATGTTTGATGTTATAAGAACATGTCTTCAAAAGCTTGTATTTGTCTGGAACGTGTTGTATAAGTGTATTTAGTGATATTGTGTTGTATTGGTGTGTGTGGTAAGTTATTCTATTTGATATAGCTAGAAAACGGGTGAATAAGGCCATTATGAATATATACTAGGTCGGAATCAATAATACTTTATTTATTGTAGTGTCTGCAAACAGCGTTTCAAACGATTTACATGTTCGTCCAAACAACAGTTGTAGTTATGGTTAATATACCTGGCATACGCTGAGCTTGGTGTATCAGCTCATCCACCGTTTTCTTGATAACCCACGAGAATGGCATCCGAGCATTGAAGACAGCACCGTCACATCCAGTGGAGCGCACCTGCATCTCATTAAGCTCAACCTTACGCTTCTCATTAGACTGCAGGTCGGCATAGGTCAAAGCCACAACACGGGGGTCATTCAGCATTCGGAGGTACATAGTGCGGAGCCAGGACGAGCTTGCATTGCTGTCGGAAAGGATGTCTAAACCACTATTGACATCAGCCAGTGTGATGACTGCAGCCAACATCGGAGTTACCTTTTCTTCAAGATTCTGTCTGATGGCTTGCCTGTGTGGAAACTTGATACAAGTGGATGTGGACACAGTAAAATTTAACTATTTCATAAAGTACGGTGTGTGTTTCTTTGGCTAAATGCGTCGTGTGGTGGTTAGTAGAATGCTTCTGACCTCCCCTCGCTTCAGCTTCAGGAGGAAGACAGAGCAAAATGCTTACTAGGATACTGGACTACCTCGGACTGCATACTGTTTGTGAAACTCGGTGGTAAACCATTTAACATCACCATTATTCAAGCATATGCACCAACCGCAGATAAATATGTTGAAGAGCATGACAAATGTCATAATAATGTTGAATAACAATTCTAATAAAAAAAATGGCCAGGAGTAAGCATAACATAATTGTTTGAAGACCCCGATCATGACCCTCCATTTCACACAGATCAAGGGAAATGGAGGGACATGATTGCCGACGTCTGCAACAGGCATGGCAACCGATGCCGATGAAAGCTGTTAAGTGGAAGATGCACCGACTTAAACATATTCCCTACGTGAGGTCAATTGGAAGTAGTCATGAGTAGCAAATGTTCTCATTCGCTTTAAAAGTTAATACACCTGACATGCAATTATACTGATTAGTGAAAGGTGTAATATCCATAGCTCAGCCACCGAAACTACAACAGTAGTACAATGATAAATGAGCCGAAAAAAAATCGTATTAAGTTAACTTTAATTAAAACATTACAGAACCGCGAATTGAAGTTTTCAATTACATTTCAATTACATTACGAAATATCGTAGCGTGTGGACTTTATTTCCTTTATGTCAGCATTGACAATACCGGAATGTGCCTGCTTTGTTGACAGAAGCCCCAGACGCTGCTTCATTGCTCAGCCATCGCCTCGCCATATCCCCCACCATTGTGTTCTCTTCCTTCTGTCTCAGTAGTAGATGAATCCGCTTCCTCAGCACATCAATGAAGCACAGTTCTAGAGAAAAAATTCCTATCTGATTAAAGTCAAAGTAGGCTTACTACACATGTCACTGTATTATATTTGAAAGGTTATTACTTTTAAATAATCGTAAACGATGTACAAAAATAGTAAATATAAATATTACAGGTAAATAATGATAATAATAATGTTTTTATTGTAGACAATAAGCATTATGTCCATAGCGACTGCTCAACCCTAGTCATTAAGTTATAAATATATAATAGCATATGTACAATTCGGAGATGCACAAAACATGTTTGAAATGAGCAAGTAAACTAACCATGCTCTCTTGGTTTCTTTGGTTTAAGCAACGAGCCAACTAAACTAAACATACTCTTCTGGTTTCTTTGGCTTAAGCAACGAGACAAGTAAACTAACCAATCTCTCCTGGTTTCTTTAGTTTAAACAACAAGCCAAGTAAACTAACCATGCTCTCCTGGTTTCTTTGGCTTCAGCAACTGAAGCAGCAGTTGGACTCGTTCTGTCTTCCGTTCCTTCATGTCTTCTGGGTCTTTCAGGATGGCACCTGCTGCATGCACACATTGACGTATGAGACTGTCAACATGAGAAGGCTCCTTATGCAACTTGAGATTTTCTGTGTCGCATGTATCTGTGTAGCATTTAGGAGTTTCTTCTGTAGGGTTCTCACACTCTCTCTGTTGCCCAGAAACTGCAGCATCAACGTCAGGCTGATTGTCGGTGTCGGGGGTACCAATATCCAACTTGGCAAAGCATTCCACTATGCCACTCTCTTGCATTACCTCTTCCCCAACGGCATCACCGAATAAACTGCAGACGGATTGGTCCATCAGCGTCAACAGTAATGGCATATTGTCTCGCTGTGGCTGAAGGTCGTCAATGTGAAACGACAACCAATTCCCACCCTTCAAAAGAAACAAGCACTCTATTATACTACATTAATTAAACATTTCATCATATATATCAGAGGTTGTAAGTTCAAAAAGACATTGTTTTCAACAAACCCTTTGACACACCAGGCTCAGGTCCTAAGTAATTTAAACTGTAAGTAACATTGCATAATAATCTGCAACAATATCATTAAAACATTTATTAAACCTTAATACGTATCACAGGGTTCTCAGAAATAGAGGGAAGCCTTGTGTTGTCAGACTTTGTAGGTACTATTACATATAATGGATCTCAATATAGAAGACATATGAGAAGTTTGTATGGTCACAGCAGTTGGCTCTCTGTAATCAGATTATTAAGCAGATTCTACATTAACAGGGTTTGTAACTATGGATATGATTTTTAATATTCAGTCACATACGTCCCGAAGCAAACCTAACCTGGAATCCTGTGAAGCATCCGCCAGCAGTGTGTGGGAGCTGAATCACAAACACGACATGTCGCTTTTGACCAGGTGCTGGTGTCTGGTTGTACTCATTTTCGATGTTGTGGCGAGCACATGCGATGAGTTCAACGTTCTGGTCTCCGCTGTCACACTGAAGCAACATCAGTCGCTCTTGTGGAGACTCAGCATTCAAGAATCCTCTGTTGTCAAACAAATAGCAGTGCTATGTGAATAATATAGGACGTAGTTACACCGTAAAATTAACCATATACAATCATGTGAGAGATACGGGGAGAAAGATATTCCTTAATGTCACATGGAGGACAGTTATCTACCATGAGTCGGTTGTCTTAGCTATTTCTAAGACATAGTTAAGCACATGTCCGGCAACTGACGATGGGTGGTGAGCGTGATCGTAAAAATACAAGTATTTTCACGTCACCGTATTGTTGTTACAAAACAGTCATCCTTGGAATAAGTTAGCTTGGGCTTGTACCAACATTGTTAATGACAAAAGATACACTGACAATGTGTTGTAAGGTGTTTTATATTATGACTGAATTAAAACAATTCTCCCTGTAGCATTTTTACATTATAACTCAAAAGAGATTTGGGCTACATTTACTTTATACACACAAAAAACTTTTGTCACATAAATGGAAATATGCGACGTTGGCACAATCAAGGTTGCATATGGGTTTTTATGCAAGCAACACTACATACAATTAATGATTGGTCAATTACTAATGTATTATATTATGCTAATTCCAGCAGAGCTGGGTGACGCGCTCTGTGACCCAGTTTGCCTGCCTCCATATTTTGAACCAACCAGCGCGCACTAGCTGCGCGACGCTATAGATTTCAAACTTGGACTAGCCACTACGTTTTGTGAAAGCATAAGGAGTGGATGCGCTTTGCAAATTTGTCCCACCCTCCTCCCCATCTTTCTCCCTGTTGTGTGTTTACAGGTTAGCAGCAATTGTACATCTTCGGTGGAAGTGAGGTGTTCATGTCTCCAAGCTTTTCCAATTTTTTATTTGCGATAGTGGACATGGGAGTTTTGGCTTTCCCAGAAGTGTTCACGGGTTTTAATGCGGGGACGCAGCTCGCTTCCCTTCCACCTTGGATTTTAGAACTGTCCGTGTAATGGGGCGAATTCGCCCTACCTTTGTAGTTATTCCAGTTCGTTATAGCTAGTGTATTTTTACGCAGGTAGTTGTATTCAAAGACTGCTTGATAGCATGTAGGGCATTATGCTATTTGGTTTAAGGGTGTTCTATGATAATAGTAATGCCATTGTTTCTTTTATTTGTTCTAGGAATACTGCTACTGCTTTGTGTTGAAATGTGGGCTCTCTTGAACCCGACGTCCAGTAGGCTCGCATTGGGCGTAGTCAGCCTGGCGTTGGGTTGTGGAGCCCACATTTCTTTGTTTTACATTTCTTTAAATGTGGGCTTACACTTAATCCCCACAATAAACGTCATTCATTTGGCCTTTTCATATCTCTATATCTGTGTTGTGTTGCTGATTGCATAAATGATTGTGTGTGTGTTCGTGTGTGCGTGCGTGTGTGCGCACACCATACAATTATGCTTAGCATTATGCTGTCATAGTGCAGCCATTTGGCATATCTATTCAATGTCTATCTAGTTTCTATAATTTCACACCTGATGCATTTGGAGAATTGCTGCTCTGTGGCGAATGCCTGCAGACGAACGTGACTAATGGCCTTCATTCGCATCTTCAATGCTTGGCCCAGGTGCCTTATGTCTGCATCTGACAACAGCTTTGAGTGCGTTGTAATCTGAACAGTAAACATTATAACATGTGAATACATTAACATATATATATATATATATATATATATATATATATATATATATATATATATATATATATATTTGTGTGTGTGTGTGTGTGTGTGTGTGTGTGTATGTGTGTTTGTCAGTGTGTTTGTTAACAAAGAGTCAAGGTAATCTTACTGAAATTGTGAACATACACACATACGAACACAACGCAGACCTATCATTTAAACTGAGCAAATATCTCAGAACATGCGCTATGTAACCCGTGTTGGAAAAGAAAGCAGACACTGGTACAGACAAACACCAGTCAAAACAGATTAAAAAAGCCCATTGCTAGATAAATTCTGGGTAGATGATATTTCACACTTACCACATTGTCTGAATTTTATATTTTATCAACAGCAAATATGAGCCACACTGACAACAACGTTAACTTCCATGTTCTGCTAAATGACACAAGAATGCACAATTTTAAAAACGTCAGGTACCCCTGGCCCTGTAGATCCCCGACCGCCGAAGCGCGACAGCCGAATGCCGTAACTGGCTCAAATGTTAATGTCGATCCATGTTATCAACTCTGTATTTGATATAATTAAAAATTAATGATTGATGATCACCTGAATGAAACGTTCATTGGTGCCACTTGACACTTCCTCGCAGAGTTCGTGAGACAGGAACTCTTCAAGGTGTTCATGCCTCTGTTCCTTGAAGTAGCAGTCAGTGAGACGTTGCTCCTCGTGCCTCAATTTTGTCTTCCGCAGGCGGATAACTGATTCTGGTGTGGCACACTGCAGCAAGAGCTTCTGGGCACCATCTAAGACC
Organism: Lamellibrachia satsuma; assembly: GCA_033239005.1. Classification (NCBI taxonomy): domain Eukaryota; kingdom Metazoa; phylum Annelida; class Polychaeta; order Sabellida; family Siboglinidae; genus Lamellibrachia; species Lamellibrachia satsuma. Next base: position 666,264 of record BSQZ01000062.1, on the reverse strand, counting down.
TGTCACCAACATCAATGTCTCATAGAAGAACGACGAAAAACAATATGCCCTTATAATGAACCATAAATATCAAGAGCTTGTTGAAAAATAATAATCATATAAGAATTAACATAAAGATGATCAGAGATATTAGAGAAATTGTAACAGGAAATGAAATGATAACCGCTGTGTGTGTGTGTGTGTGCGTGCGTGCGTGCGTGCGTGCGTGTGTGTGATTTGCATGATGTCATGACATAAGTCCGCTGGTTTGCCACACATGCTCAAGAGGAATTCGCAGTTCAAACTTGGACATTGTACAATCTTGCGAGACTTTGTCGAAGCTGATTCATTGAAATGTATTAATAAATTACTTATATAACATAGAATTGAAATTAGCAACATTCGCGAAAATCGTTCTCCGGGCGTGTGCTAAACAGACGATCTGTTATTCGCCATTTGAGAAAAACGTGCTGTAACCCGTAATATAAAAATCCTTTTTCGAAACTATAATGAATTTCCTACGCTCATAAGACCGTCATATTTCAGAAACTCCGCTAAACGGGTAAGCCGTGAGTGTCGGCACCTATGTGTCATTATATCCAATGTTATTCCTCATAACATTCTTTCGCATGAAATAAATATCTGCGAATGGGCTGGAAAATGATAGCATAGAAATCATACCTTATTGGCCCATTCTTCGTCGTTTTCTTCATCTTCATCGTTTTCTTCTTCTCCATCTACCTTGGCTTGTCGAGTCTCAGTGTCCCTGGACACCTGTAGCACTAGGGAGGCAGCTGTGTCAGCGTGATAACCGATGAACACGTCGCCTTCGGACAGGCCGTTCCAGCCTCTGTCGAGTCAAATCACAATCTGTATACGCCTTGTTAATTCCAATAGGAAAATACAACGAGGAAAGAAGGCCGCCAGAAGTCAGCAGGCCACATTGTGTAATATGGCAACCCCAAAACAGTATACTACAACACAGAGAGGATTAAGTGGAAGATGAAGAAATATTGACAGCTTAGCACCGTTATACTAACTAGGATTGTAGCTCAGTATATGAAATGTATTAATGATGTTACAAATAACACTAAAATTGGAAAGTGCATCGTTAGTTGATATACCTTGTAGTCTTCAGATGAGTGTCAACATCTGCAAACTCTTTAGCCCATTGTTTCAGTCGATTTAACAGCTGGATCTGCCGACTGCTAAGCATCGTCGTCATTGCAAGGAAGTGTTTCTCTAGACGATTGATGAGAGGGATTGGGAACTTCGAGTACACGACTTGTTTCTCCGCAACTACAATCAACCTGTAAAATCCATTATTTTTTGAGTCACAGGGATGTTCCAATACTCAAGGCATAATTTATATATAATTAGTTCTAAGAATTTTTTATTCTCACAGTGATATTCTAATCATTGAATGTACAGTATACCGATATAAATTGCCACACAATGTGTGTGTTGGATTTACCTTCACGGTATATCAAATAAGGTTTTTCTTTTAACTGGAATGGATCATTCATTGGTCAGATCGTCAGACAACATCGTAGGACTGGTTAGATATGTTGCCCAATATGCTAAAATAGGGGTATAATAGTTCAGAAAAAACAATTTCTATGATTATGCCACTTTTGGCTTGCCCAAGGAAACACATTGGTAAAACACAGGGTTGTTTGATTTAAATCATTTGATTTAAATCATGATTTATATCGCTCAAAAAAAAATTAAATAATTGATTTGATTTTTTTAATCGCTGATTTATATGAATTTAACACAAATAATTGTTTACAAGCATCGAGATCAACAAAGTTGTGTGTGTTTTTTAATACAAAAGCACAAAGTGCGCACACTTGTGTAGCTGTATTGACCCCAGGTAGCCTGATGGTAAAATATTTATGACATTGTGCATACCAGATTTCAATAAAATCAAATAAATAAAAAAATCAAATAAATAAAAAAATTCTGATTTAAATAAAAAAATCCGATTGTTTTGATTTTTAAAAAATCATGATATTTTTCAACCCTGGTAAAACATGACCTCAGTCAAAATTAACATGCATGAAACGAAGGAAAAGAAGTGAAGCTCAAAAGTAGAAAATATTTCAATTCGCTTCAGTTAACAATAGTTTATAAATAATATGCTGAATTAACAAATACTTGAAACACTGGATGCATATATACACTTGTTCTTACCTGAAATCTTGGTGAACACGACACTTCACACGATGTGTTCCAAGACCCAAGTCGACAAAGCGCTGTCCTCCGAGGTAGACATAGTACTGTAAAATAAATAGCATGTCGCCAGACTTACATCGCATGCACAACTCTACCTAACTACTTGTTAAATATATGCTAGTGTTTACTATGCAAACCACACATATTAAATCAACATCTTAATGTTGACTGAACACCGTCAACCTAATGCGATGTTTAAAGAACGTATCCTTGTAGTATATTTATAAGTTTGTGTTTGCGATTTCGCTCAACTTTACCATTATTTACCAACAAAAACACTAATTAGTATTATTAAGATTAGGCATTGTAAATATAGTGCACTGTCATATGATAATAGGTGAGTCACAACATGAACTTATTTTCAAAACATAAACATACAATAAAACCAATATTGGGATGCCTCTTTTATTTATAAGTTTGTAATTTTTCTTAATAATTACCGTGACATGATATTCAGATAATTAGATTAGCGCTTTCATAACATGTAATGGGCATTTCCACGCTAACGTGGCACATTTATACATGTCGAAACGTTTGAATGAACTAATTAGAGATACCTTGATGTTTTATATAGATTAAGTAGTAATATCATATGACACACACACTAGAGAAATGTACTACATTCGCAGTGTTAGTTTCTTGTCATTTCCATAAGGAAAGTGTATGAACTTTCATTCCTTGCTAATTTAACCCATCTTTGACACTTGTATTTGTACACTTATATTTTTCCTAATGAATCTCAGCACAATCAGTGGAGAAAAAAACGACTGCCAAATGGGCGGTATATTATGCATCTTGCTTTATATAACTTTTCTAAGCATCAATGACCACAGTCGTAAACAAATAAATAGTTTGTCCCCCAACCTGGTTGAGAGCATCGTACAGTGATTCATAGAGATTTTCCAGGTTGAGCAGCACAATCGTCTTCCCTGTCTCCATGCACACTTTGATTCTGTTTATGTTCCGACAAACCTACAGCAGACATTTTGTAAATTACAATATTACAATATAACAAACACATACACTGTTGAAAAACAACAATACATAATACACGGTGATACAATACAATACAATACAATACACACACGCACGCACACGCACAGGCTTTTTAGTTTCAGTGCAAATCACTACCTATCACTTCCATTTCAGCATTGCACAACCTGGGTCTATGAACCATGTGCACACAATCTATGAGGTAGAGGTCTACAAGGTCAGTCATTTCTTTGTGTCCATCAGACAGCTGCCCGGACGCACGCCCGTACAAACACATTATGTAGAACACGTGTTGCACCATGGTTTATTTCACTGCCCGGTAATAAAATGTTGAAAACTGTTTTTTCTTGTAAAACGTGGGTATCTGTAAGACGTGAAATTGCAGTTATATAAGTATACGTATAGGAAATCAAAATAGACAGTCATGATGTTTCATAATTCACGGTGTGCTACGGGATGCCTCGCTGATGAACGCAATGTCATGATCACTTTGTAAGACGATTGATCAACTGCACTTCAAGCAAACGAAAAAAAAACAGTTTTCTGCAGTGAATGAATGTGGCATTGTAAGTAGCAGTATGCCATGAATGTTATCACGATTTTTATGACATTTCTTTAACTTTTTTCCTGAGCCTCAATGTCGGCGTGATATTATTTCCAAGATTATTCCTTACCTTTAGTGCCGTATATAACTGCCACATTCTTTGGATGGTAATTTAAAAAAAATTATGTTGATAGTAATGACAGTGAACATTTTTGAAACATTAATAATAATAATAACTTGATCGTTATGCAACTTATTTGTAAAATTTAGTTAAACATAATATTATTTTAAATAAGGTTTATCAATCAGTTTACCTGCGTGTACTCTTGGTCCTTGGGAAAGCTGCTACCAAAGATGGTGATCGTGTCTCTCATTTCCAGCAGTCGTGGAAGAATGCTTAGAGCAGCGTAGTTCTCTGTCAGTATCAGCAGATAGCGAGTCTCACTGAAACACCACTGACTGTACAATTAATTATGTAATGCAGGTCAGAGTAGCACCAGTTACTGTTTTTAAACCACACGTTACTTATAGTTTTGGCAAATTATATTCTGCCTCTTTCTCGCACACACACACGCATGCACGCAAACACACATCCACAAACACACACATACTATATATATATATTATATATATATATATATATATATAATTAAATAAGACTAACATCATTTTTATTTATTCCATATCAACCTTTCCCAAGTTCAAAGATTACTCTTTATTTTACAATGACCGAAATTGTCGTACTGTGCTGCCAAATGACCATGGTACACACATTAGCTTAATGGTGCCAAACTTGAATAACTATTAAATATCTACAAAATCACATAAAACACCCACTTGTGGCGGTCGTGATGTGAGTCTCGAAACAGACTCCTTCTGATGAGCGAAGCTGCATCATTTGAAGGGTCGTTCGCCTTCCTCTACAATATTTTGATAACACAGTTTAGCTGTAGCAAAGCAATACAACGTTGCACAAATTGTTATATTTAAAACACCTTAATATACAAAAGTGAGGATGCATATAGAAAAATCGGTAGCCCTTCTGTGGCTTCTGTTTAAAAACAGTTTATTCGAATTTGTTTTTATTAGACAATAGGAAAGATGTAAAAGATCTGCGCACAATAGTTGCAAAGAAATGACGATGTTCCTGATCCGCTGTTCTTTTTTTAAATACAGACACATCAATATGCAGTGTACGGTTTACAAAACGACACCTGATCTAAACAGGAATTTCCTAGTAATTTTTATACCATCTGCATAACTATGTACTTATTTTGGAGCTCACAGAAATGGATGATATCTACATACGTCTTTTCGTTTGTCAACATTTTGCATTTTGGCTGCAAATATCTTCACTGGATCGACGCGATCAAGTCCACCAAAGTTGCGTTTGATGGCATGTTCCAACTCTAGCCACGTTGGCTCTTCGAATGATTTCTTTGAGAATGCAGACACCATCTTTATCAGACTATAAAAAAGCAAGACTGCTATTGAAACAAGAATATATTCTATTTATTTGCGATTAAAAGTTTAGTTTTATATTTTATAATGGTAAATTTGGATTCACTGCATCCCAGTTGGCCAATGGTCACTTTGTTTTATGTTGTTACGAAATGTCAGCTAGAGCACTTGGTTGACTGCTCCTACAGATGTCTGGTCAGTGGGAAACAGATAATTTGTTTAAGTTGTTTCCTACACAAGGAGTTCCACGTTGTGTATCGTTTGAACAAATCACATGGAGGATGAGGGGTAACAAAATGCTATAACATGATAAGAATAAGTTTACCTGTAGAAATCACGTAGGCCAAAGAATTCACGGTTCTCAGGTGCAGAGTTGTAGAGCTGTAAGTATGCTTTCGCCAGAGGCAAAACATACGGAGATATCTTCTTCCGTACAAGCTGATCAGTTGTGATCTCCCTATGAAATGCACAACAAAACATATGCATCTAAAAAAAGGTTGATTTCTTATTAAATAATCTTAGAAAGAGATTTTCAGCATGCAAAATTAACAAGATCAAATGCGCAGTTATTCCTTAGAACAGAGAGTTTGCTTTGTTGAAATTGTTTACATGTAAATCATAAAAATGAGTTCTCGCATTGTGACGGATGCAGTAAAATGGTTAGGCAAACTATTCTGGCCTTATTTCGCCATAAAGTCGAAACAATGTATAGTTATTATTAAACAATTTCAAATTACATGAACTAACAACTATGTGTAGACAGTATGTTTCAATGTGCGATCTGTGAATTGTTAACCAGTATAATATTGGTAGCCTTGTGTTGGGTACCAAGGTTTTGCAGGTTATCTCGAGCATTAGTTTGATATTCTTTGACTATTAATCACCATAATGAATGATGATGCGCTGTGGGGTGCATAATATAGGGAACTGTGTAACGTGAAACATACAACATGTAGATTCAAAGCCTTTTAAAAAGAGTTCTATGTTACCAAGGGTATACCCAAATAAAAATTAAATACCTTTTGAAGAAATATAAAACAACCACGTGGAAATACATGTTTAGCCGGATGTGAACTTTGTCTACCTTGCAGTTAACTCCAGCTCATGATCATCGGGGATGCCGCGCTGGACAAGGATGCCACGGTTCATCTTGGCAGGATCAAGTGCCCAGTTAGAGATACCAATAAAGGCAACCTTCTTGTAAGGTTCAGCATCCTCATCACCCACGCAGCCGTCCTCCAGTAGGGGGTGCAGCGCCTGGGTACAAATGATGACAAGGCATGTGTAGGATGAATTGGAAAATGGTGTCGTATCCAGCATTCAGAAAAAGTTGTCTGCAATAACAAAGGTTCAAGATCATTATATTTTATATATATTAAATTTATTCTTTTATTAGTTTAAATCTAAATTTTACAATTAACTACAATGATTCCTAATACTACTTCCACATAACGCTTAGTAGTATCTGGTTGCAATAAGCATACAGTATTTGCTGAAGTACTTTCTCTTTGATACTTGTATCTGAATGTTTTATTTCTAGACACCATTGGGTATTATATAGTAGTCTTCTAAGCACTATACTAATTCAAAGTGAAGAAGCGGGGTAAAGCTGGCAGATACCCATCCACGTTATTGTGCGGACCCACAAAAATGTATTAATATTATAATGGTCAGCATTTCCCATTATGTGGCCAGCAATAACAACACATCTACCCATCCGGCTTATCACAATTTACGTGATGAGCTTGTGAATATACCCAGGTTACGCTCCTAAACACTGTACCTTGAGTGGCATGCTTGGCGAATCTTCAGCCAAGCCAACTTCATCTAAGACAACAGCTGCAACAAACTCTGACAAGTCTTTGTCTTTCTGCAACTGACTGCCCTGCCGGAATGTAGCCACAATGCCTTCTGGTGTTGACAGGGGACTGCATTGGAAGGAGATCATGTACGCCTAGACGGACAGAAAATTCATCAATGGCAATCACGTGCTGTAATAAAGGCCCAACTGTTGACAAAGATACAACAAAACGAAAATTAGTGTTGCAACTATTGGAACACATTCTGGTCTGTGTCAATAAACATTGACCAGGCATGCTCTTAATGAAAAGAGATAATTTAATTGTAAACCTGCCTGGTATCTGCTTTTGTAGAAATAACATAATTGTAAATGATATGTTAGGTAAATCATCCATCTGTAATGCCTTTTCGAGCCATAACTGACAATGTGGTAGGACCTGATTCTATGCACAGCATTGTTTTTAATATATTAACGAAATTTGCCAAGAATAACAGTTTTTATGCACTTGGGAATATAGGTTTTTGCTTCCTATTTGTAAAATTCTGAGCAATAGAGCAACATTTTCAACTAAACTACTACTGTCCAACATATAAAAATGTAAAGGTTTATGAAATACTCCGATATTTACAATTGGTCACAATGTACTGTTTATACTCGATGAAAGGATGGGAAGGTATTAAGAGTTATCACTAGCTTACATTTGGTGATAAATGAATTTATGTGACAGCAGCACATAACAAATTTTATGCGGGATAACAAGGCAATGAAAGTGGATCGAGGTTAGACCAACCCTGGTATCGAGGGTATTAAGCAGCCGCTTGACCTAGATCTAGCCTCACTCGATTTCTAAGCTAGCTGGTGCCATTGTGAGACCTGCTCTGCAAATATTCCGAAATTCTATTGTTACTTGTTAATCGTTATATATTGCTAAATGGATGGTTTTATGCAAGACCAGTTTTGCTGGACAATTCACTGTTGCGTGATCTTAACAGGAGTTTTCATTCCCACCCTCCTCCCTGTACCAAAAGATAGATAGCGCAACTGATAGTTGGATTATTAAGATACACTTTGGCTGAGTGACCCTCAATACTGACTGTAAATAACAGTCAGTATTGGCATAGATAGTACTGGTAGCAGTTAGCTGGTAGGCATAATTTAATAATTATTATGTGTCAACACCTTTTGGGGGCCGCATGCTTGCTGGGATTATGTGATGTATCTCGTTTTGATGATGTATGCTTGCCTAATTTCTGGCTCATTAATACATTAAATGTAATTCTTTGGCCTATTTCAAATCACACTGGACTTGTGTTGTTATTTTGCATAAATTAAAACATTACCCATTTACAGACGATTACTAGAAAACGGAATCGCGTCCATTATAGTTTAAATGAAATAAAATGTGATTCTAATATCAATAGGCACATCAAACCTCCTTGAACTGTTGAAACAGTTCAGAACGGGCCCGCTTTCTCTGCATTGCATCAGCAACAATAGTTCTGGCGAGAGATTTTGAGCTACCCGGTTTGCCGACGAGGAAGAGAGGGATGCGCAACTCAATGCAGATGATCATCATGAAGATGTTCTCCTTCAGTGCCTTGTTACGTGCAATGTTTGGCTCCAACTGCACGTTGTCAAGGAACACGTCCTCACACCTGAAACATGCTACAGCATTTAGTTAGCTATTTGGGAGAAATGGGTGCATAAATGTAGACATTTCTGAACATGTTAAAAAGTATCCTTACAATCTATAATGTAAAGAATACGTATTAGTAGTGTGCGTGGGTTTGTGTGTGCATGTGAGTTTGTGTGTTGTTTACGTATCAGGCTAGTGGGAAAACATTTCTTTCCAATGAATATCGAAATAGTCACAAATACATCAAAGATCCAACGAATGGACAGTTGCGAAATCATTTATTCATGTACTATTTAAAGTTGATGCATAAATAAGTGATATGATAGGTCGGCGTGAAGCATTTACGCCAATAAACACGAATGTGCTCTCTGTGGTTACCTATTGATTTCTGCATCGATGGTCCTCGCGCCATTTGGAAGCCGGAATAGTCCTGTCAACATGAAGTGCCTGGCGACACACTCCCGGTATTCCGCTCTGTTCTGTAGACAGGCGTGGTAGCACACTCCAAGGGCGAGGACGAGAGAGCGAGTAACATCATCCAGGCGCTAGGGAATGATAAGAATATCAATGCTATTCCTATGGTCAAGTGGACCAGAAACTATTTCAATCTTCTTACCGTACAAACGTCACTATTCTATGTTGAAGATATAATATACAAACGTAGAATACCGCTTTCTTTTATTGGAATAATCCGCTTTATGTTAACCCACGGGTAGGGCATATGTAGAAACCGTCGCACCATTGTGATTTGCCACACGCCATCACAGTCCGGTCGCATTGTGGGTAGAGGGGTGCCGTCTTTAATGAGGCACTGGTATCGGAGCTCGACATCCAACATGAAATAAATTTTAGCTAAGATAATATATTTATTAACTGCCGTTCGTGGACTGCGGATTATCGTATTTTTCGCACAATGGTGCCGAATATACAGTAGAGCTGCTTTAAAGCAGCCATACAAATGATTCAGATAAAGTGACCTGATTAAAGGGGTGGCCGAATTACAGGGGCTTGTCAAATATACAGATGTGGGAAAAACATGTGGTGATACAGTGGCTATTTTCAATGGGTAGCCATTTCCAAGGGGTGGCCGCGTTGAGGGGTTCTACTGTAATAATATTCTCGTTCTAAACTTCAATGTAGGCCTATTGTTAACAACTTCCACAATCCTCACAATAACATAACATGTGTCTGCTTTTTATATTCTTGAGGACAAGCGTCGTTATTTGTTATTTTGAGTCTTAACAAGAGCACCTCTACTACGTCGAACATTCTGGAATTTCTATCACCGCCTTCGGACCAAATCGCCGCTTGTCACGCAGCAAGGTATGGGCAGTAGGAAACACCCAGAGCACATAGAGCACTGGTCATATTTGCTGTAGCTCTGAAGAAAATTCAACAACTAGAATTGCATGCCATCTAGACATATTACCTACGTTGTGAAACCCTTTGACACTGTCCCAAAAGTACATGTTATGTCGAAACTGAAAGTTCATGGCATTTAAGTCAATATGTTGTAGCATAAGCACGCTTTCACGAGAGGACGAAAAAAGTGAATGGCTGTTAATGGTCATTCTTTGTACTGGGAAACATATAAGTGTTCTCGGTCCCATTTTGTTTCGCATTGTTTTTGCAATATATTAAAAACCCGCGATTATATGTGTCATTCATTGGAAAACAATAAATAGGTGAGATTGTTACGCATACACAGGAATACAACAATAATCAACCAGCACAAGGTCTCGTATTCAAACATGGTTTACCTCGTACTCTGGTTTGCCTTTGTCATCACACGCATAGTTGTTTTCGATTTCTTCCTTGGCACTTTCATCCATCAAGCAGAAAAGAAGCTGGCGATGCTCATAGAACCAACTCATCACATCAAGCACCCGTTTCACATCCCGCAGACTCACGAAGCTGCATTCCTCCTGCAATGCACATATATATGTCTAGCTCATTTTTGCAGCCAGAACAAGTGTTGCACTTGCATACACAATATATGCACATAACTCACGGGAATGGGACAATTTTTATCCAAAATTTAAATCACAATGCAATTATCATGTAACACGAAAGTCAGAATGTTGACCCTTCGTGCACAATGACGTGGGTTGAAGATTCATTCAGATGACTGAACAAGTTCCTCGCTGGCTCAGTTCACCCAGTCATGTGTGTATATTTGTACCAGGTGCTTGTTGGTGAGCGATTAGTTTGTGTAACTGATGTCATATCCAGAGTTTTACGGTCTAGTCATTGTCTCGGGAAGGAGACAGTCATGTAGGTTTAAAACAATTAATTCCTAAGCTTCATTCCAGTTACTTTTTTGAATTCCTTCTAAATTCCAGCTATATTGCCACAGTTCCTTCATAAGCATGTAGAAAAATCGAATTATGTGATAAAAATGAGCTCGTTATACTGTTCCTAAACTAAATACAGGGAATAGAGATAAACACGCAACTTTAGTTTCTCTTTTACACCAGACGAATTTTACCAATGATGAAATTGAACATTTAAAACCTTGAATTCACAGATAATCTTAAAATTATGATCTTCCTTGGAATTGTTTTACATTAAAACAACTGCCTTTCTTTATAGTGAAAACACATTGCAATAGTACAAGACAACCTTCATATTAGAAACAACAAGCAACATCACAACCAAACGCATTTGCAACTGGTTTACCGGTTGGCTCCTCATGAACTTTTGTGACGTTGCCAGAATGTCACTGGCTACTTTGTGAAGGCCCGGGACATCAGGTAATGATTCATCGTTGATCTGCATTGTAACAGGCAATGTTTACGACAAGATTATTTGCAGGCAACTTTGCATCATACACATTAATTTTACAAGTATACGAAAATTCATTATGAATCTCATTTACTTTTTAAATGCATAATATATTACATAACATCCAGTGTAAGTCAATTATGCTTTTTAACTGCATGTAGATAGATCCTTCTAAACTACATATCACTTTAAAATTTTACGAATGCAGAACATGTGACAAGCATATAACGCATAACACATACACATCGGTGGACCATCTGCTTGATGTACAGCGACTCAACCTCAAAGCTGAGTTGACCGAAGTCCCACACGAGCGGCAGAATGCTCTGTGGCAGGGCCTGTACCCGGTACACCAGCTGCCTCATGGGAATGTAACCTACAAACAAATATTTTATGATCACTGATATTATATTACATTACCCAAGACAAATTTCTCAATTTCATTGTTGAAACAATAAAGAATTATCTTATCTTATGTTTGAAATGTTTTACATGCCATCGTGTTTTTGCCCAACATTATGTTAACTTCACCAATATCATGACAGAAATATTAAACTTAAAGTAGTACCACATATATTTCAGCTATCGTGTTGCATTCCGCTCTCGTTGCTACTATTTCATTCAACATAATATGTGCGTGTGTGTGTGTGTGTGAGTGAGTGAGTGAGTGTGTGTGTGTGTGTGTGTGTGTGTGTGTGTGTGTGTGTGTGTGTGTGTGTGTGTAACGTTGGCCAAGTAACAATTGCGTCTACAAGATAATGCATGCAAACACATTCATCGAACATGTATTCGGATACAAGAACGTTTAGTTAAACTATTTGTTTCAACACTGGATAACGGTATTGTTGTAGAGCATCAAGTATTACAATGGTTTTATCAAACCGCTCAGTGCCACAACCGATCAACAGGTTTGGCAAATGTGACTGTATATGCATATGCATCTAACAACCATATTATGACCTTTTTTTACAAAAAATTTCAAACTACGCAGTTTGCATAATTCAATGTAACATTTTTACAATACAAATACAACACTTTATAGGTAAGTCACCAATAAACTTCAACGAAAACGTGCGTTTTCGAATGACTCACCTAGCTTGTCCTTTGTATCTCGGGCTTGAACCCGGTAGCCCAATCCAGCTTGTTCCAGTCGTTGAATCATCTCATCTGAATGCCTGAAATATGTAAACAAAATCATAGTAAACTACTTTCCAAATTGGCAAAGAAATGTACATACCTCACTATTGTGTTTGTATCAAATACAGAATATTTGATATTGCAAGTGCACGCAAAATGAAACAAATATAACATAGGTCTTCACAAAACAATAATTACGTAATGACTTGAAACATTTCTCATGCAAAATACGGTCAGTCAAACTGGTATCTCAATCTCAAGTCCTTTAATATGCTACAGGGCTGGATACTGTATTTGAGATACGGGCAACAACGGAAGACTGAGTGATCTAGGTAATGCATTTGGTGGAACAGAAACTAAACGGAACGAGTCGGCTGCAGACGCCATGTTGGTGATGATGATCAACTCAGTGTATTAGTGTGTATTTCCCCACGAATGGGCATATTTGGCTAACTTATTTTGACCTAATGGCCATTCTGTTCGAAAGAAATATACTTAAAACAAAACAGAACAGTTATATAAAATCAACGTAATTCACAAATCTGAGTCCGACATATGTGTCTATTTTTTTAACCAGTTTTCAACCATAGCCAGTTTCGTAAGGAACTTGTTACGTCATTACGTGTTAACAAGGAACATTAATGGGGACTAAGCTTGCCCCGGCACCCCTTTTCGAGATCCTAGATACGCCACATTGCACGTTAGGTGCCAGGGTATGATCGTTTCAAGGGTCAGAAAACAACAGGGTGTTCCAGCACGCCAAACACACAACGTCTACAATATGTGAGTTACACGTACACGTCCCAATTGCTACGCTAAGCTAAGATGTTCAGCAACTTGATATTGATGTAATTAGTAGATCGTAAACGGACTCTCAACGGGGCCAACAATTATTTGAAAGGATAGCTTAAGTTAGATATTTAAGTTAGTATGTTTGCAAAACATATATCATATAAATACACTCTCAACATGATTTGCAAGCTTATAATTAGTATTGCAGATTGTCGGCGTTAGGAGCGAAATGTAAACGTATCCCCTGAAAAACATCGAACGGACTCGGCAGTGAAACTCTTGCATTGATTACTTCGAGATTTTATTTTAGGAATTACCCACTCCCCCAACTCATTATCCCTCACAGTGACAGGTGACGTATATGTCAACCGAATTAATTCACATATATTTAAAAACCGCCACGGGCATGATATCGAAAGACAGAAGATGCACAGGGATTCCTAAAGAAAGGTCCGCACAACAATGCTGAACCTTAAATAAAACAATATTTATTTACAGACCTTAAATATAACCTAGAGGTCCATTCGAAATGTAGTATCCCGCGCAACCTACTTGCTGACGATGTCTGCCAAATGAAGGTGCTTTCTGGCAGTTATATTAAAGCTATATTAAAACTAAAGCAGGGACACTGTCAAGCTGCCGTTGTGAGTCCCAATAACTCACAGTAAAACGTCACATGCTTGTAATATGACGTTGCCCACGATTAGCTTGTTGTGCAGTTACCAATGTAACGTTCTACGAACTTTCTGTCAATGTCGCAAAGACACTGAAAAGTAATCTTCTTATTATTATTATCATGTTCAAAATTAAAAACTACTGTTTAATAGTGAATAAAAAATCACTTTAAAATAGGTTAAAATATTATTAGTAACTGAGACATGATGTATAAATCACACAGATACAATAACGTTATGAACACCTGCTTACTTGCGATAAGGATTGCATGCAGCAATGACTTTCAGGCCTTCTGTGAACGCCAAAGGTTGTCCCTTCATGCGCTTGTCACATATGATCTCCTTGATTAGCCCTATTGCTTCTGTCGTGTTTGCCTCATCAAAGAACAGGACTGTGTCAACGTGTGCAAATTTCTCTTTGTTTTCTTGAGCAAGTTCGCTTGCCTGTCTGACCTTCTTGATAATATCTTGTTCTGTTGTCCCACCATGAACCTGTAACAAGCATAGCAATGCGAAAATACACAACTTTTTCCAGTTCTAAACAATAATTCTATAAAACTGATCAAGCTTACAAACAAGTCCAAATTATAATTTATTTTTTTAACCAAAGTTCCCATTTTATAAATGCAATAACGCAACATAAATAACACTTAATACGCAGAAGTTTAGTCTATGAACACAAAACCCATTGAAGCCTTTGCCTTCAATTATAGAAATGTTCAAAACAATGATTGCACAATATTCGTTTTTAGTGTGAATAAGATTTATAATACACACACGTACGCACGCACTCACGCGCGCGCCCACGTGAGTGTGTGTGTGCACTTTTATTTTGAAATATTCAGTTTGTGATCCAAGTTTAATTAGAATCGTCTTAAAATCCAATTGTGTCAATTGCATAAGTTGTTTATTTTAATATTGTACATTTAATTGATAACACACCTTGACAAGAACCATATTCTGCATGTCTTCAGTGCCCGGTGGCTTCCACAAGTCACACATGAACTTGATGAGTCGAGTCTTGCCACAGCCCGTCTCCCCCATGATGACGACGGGTATGCCACATCTATCAACATAACAGTCACATCGGTGCACGCACATAATAACTGATTAATTCAGTGGGTATGTGAAACATTTGGTGATAAAAGCATCAAATTTAGCAAAAAGCTAGAGCTAGAGCTTTAGCTATGCATGAAGTGGCATCACATATTTTACCTATGAGGAAAATGGCCGCCATTTTTCAAAATAGTCACAAGCCAGCGTTATTTCTACTGTAAATTAGTAGATTACAGACATTTATTTTAATTTTCCGCTTTATTAAAACGCATAATGGTGATAAGACATAACGTATGATAACGCTAAAGGTTTGTTTGGTTTTTGAGGAGTTTACAATGTCATGTTCAATGGATTATTATATGTGTGGTCATGGTAATTAAAACTGTGATTAACACAATGTGTTTCCCATGCAATATTGTTGTGTTTGTTTTCATTGATACATTTGTAGCGCATTCTCTAGCACAACCACACAGGGCAGGGTACTGGAGAGCTGCCTTGAATCAGGTGTACGCTTTCCTAAAACCCCTTCTTGCAGTTGCATAGCAGGATATCTCAATAGGTTTTCTTGATGAACACACATCCCTACACATTTGTTCTTCTTTGTTCTTCTTCCATCTCTACTCACTTGGAGGTTCAAGCTTGGCAGCAGTAACCATCATTTGATTTGACGTCACGCACAAATAACTCCTGTGCATGTTGTGTCTGCTCATGATATCAGATAAATGTTTTGTTTTTCTTTTCAATAATTGAGGCTTCAAACTCAATTATCCCAGCCATATCAGTACCAGATAACATCCAATGCTGCATAGCTGCAATATTCTCAGAGAGACCCACAGCCCCACCGTCACCGTTTAAGTCAAATACCTAACTATTTGTTTTTAGTAACGATATTCATCACTTTCTTCAATGTAAATTCAAACATTTAATCTCAAGATATCCACAGACTGGACAAACCATCAATAAAAATAAAAACACATTTGGTTGTTTATCTATCAAATATGTTTTTTCTGTTACTGTTATGAAAAACATATTCTGCTCAGGCAAATAGGATGGCAATTAAATGTCGTGCGTGTGTCATCAACAAGACTCTGTTTAGCCCATATTGCTGTACATGTCACCAGTCTTTCATGTAACTGTAACTGAACAGTCCAAACTTTGAATTACTTCACCAACAGCAGCTGACTAAGCCACCAGGCTGCGAGCACCCATTGTCTTTGAAATAAGCGCATACACTTGTGTTATTGTGTTCTGAGACAGAGGATAATATATAAATAATCACCTGAGGCGCATGTGAATGGCCAGAATCTTCTTCACGTTGTCTGTGGTCAGTACATACTCTTCGTCTGGATCGTGAATGTCTTCTACACCCATTACACTGCACAGCTTGCAAATCTTCATCTCCCTTTCCAGTAAATATTATAGTTTAGTTTTGCTGCAAATGCACCTATTAATGCAATTAAAGAGGTATTGATGTTGATAAATTCATCAAACGAAGTCACTTATCATAGATATGACAACAGTTTGGCTGTATTTTGCAGAAATAACTGCATTGTACTACGTGTATCTAATGTATCTCCAATGTAGCTCAGGACTCCCTATCAATGTTCATTAGCTTGAATCATTCTTATTCCTCCTCCCCCTTTTTCCACAGAAGCTCAGCGAAAACAGAAGTTAATATTTCATTAAAATTTTGCACACATAAGAAACCTGACTCCCAGGGAAGTAGACGCCTCTTAATTTAATTATACAAATATACGTATGTTTTATGAATACATTGTCACCAATCAAACACCAAGCCCGTAACCAAGGGAATTCGGGGGTGAGGTTTGTACTACTCCTTCGAAAACGAAACCCTGCCCTGTGGGTGGGAAATGGAAGAGAGTGGAATAGAAATTAGGCGAAGAACATGTCACTGGGATTTGTGAACCTTGAGAAGGCCGACAACATGCTTCCGTCATAGATGGAGATGGACTGATGGGAGTGCCACAAGCAGAAATTGATATGGTGGAAGCTATGTACGAGAGAACGAAAGGTAGCCAGCGGTTGGGCATGGGATGTCTGATGAGCTTCAGGTTAACATCGGTTTGTGGCATGGAAGTGCACTAAACCGTTCACTGTTCATCATGGCGATGGAGTTAACCAGCAGGAAGATTAGCACGAAATATGTTTTTAGCTTAGGAAAACGTGCAGACTATTTGTCAATAGTAGCGGAGAACATAAGCGATGTATGAGTGGGATGAATTTAATGAGACGCATGGACTGTTGTTGTAAAGAATTAGTATGTAAACTGAATATTAAGTAGTCTTACAAAATAAAACCTGGCATAAAATTAACATCATGATAATATATCATTATATAATCATGATACTCATTACCGTCATTACCTTGCAAGTTGATCAAAGTTCTCATTCAATCTGACGAAGTTACTCCTCAAGCCCTCATACAGTCGCCTGGGCATCACCTGTTTCTCCAGGATTGTATTTGTCTCCGGATCTAGCATGTCTCCAGTTCTGTAGTCGATATAGAAGCCTAGGAATGTCATGGAATGACGATCCGAGTTGAAGAAGAGGTACGGGTGAGGACTGAAAACATCATTAACACATCATTAATGCAAGAACATGCGCTGATGGTAAATCATTAATTATGTATATTCAGTATAAGCGGCACACTGCTGCATGCTCACACCAGAAACACACGCACGCACGCACGCGCGAGTGTACTTAGTGTAAAGAACTGTATGTAAAACACCTTTGGGATATTTTGACTAAAACGTGCATGCCCCGGAAACTTTCTGTTACTGTGCATGAGATGGTGCATTCTGGGGCAAAACGGGAGACGTTCGCCCCCGCCACCTCTGGATCCATACCTGTGTGTTCTTATTGCATAAAATAGTATCATACAACTTCTTTAAAGTTGCGCGATTATATTGTGTAAAATGTCCTATTAAAGCATCACGAATCAACAATATCTTATGCCGTTACAGTACAGACAACAGCTGGGCAATTTTCAATGAAAACGAACCTCCCTCGCATACAAAGAAAATGTGTCCGATGGCGGTTTTCTTCAAAACGAAAGTTTCACCTGTTAACGTAACAATCATTATCTTTACCTTGTTTCCCACCGGCGCCTCAGCTGGAAGGGCACCCGTGCAGCTTCTCTGCATGCAAATAAGCAAACATTACTGATCTAAATAACAACAACTTGATAATAATGATATTTATCTAATTAAGATTAATAGCTCCACCCTATTCGACACCATATGTTTTTGCAGACATGTGTTAAGCTGATGCAGAAGTGTTGGTAAAACATAAACAGTATATTGTATAATATTGAATAATCGAACATTTACATTTATCCACTGATTGTTTGGCTGCGTTCACCGAACACTTATATAGCTATGCTAAAAGCAACTCCTCACAACTACTCACAGATATGGTCTATTCGCTGTTTGGATAATAATTACTTGATTACATCTAATTGTTACAACAACCAACAAAAACGCCACGTGTCAAAAGCTGTAAGGAAATAAAATAAATAAAATTTGACAAATATAATAATTTATCACATTAGCTACCACAACTGTATTAAGCAATTGCGTACAGTATAGGATTGAAGTATAGCTGTCTATTGATAGAAAACCACAGTAAGAAAGACATATAAACTGAATGAATTACAGACTTATAGTGCAAGTTATTTTTTAATGGAGCTAACTAACGTGCAATATACAACAATTACAAGTGGATGTTGTTATTGATGTTATCATGAACGTACTGACCCAAGTTGATTGTTGTCACTTTCTGGTTCCTCTTTACTCCTTTCTGCCAACTGTAACAGTCAAAACTACGTTCACGTATATACAAGGGATATCTTATTCAGAGAACAAAGAGATGTTCATGAATTAGTTTTCACCACTGCATGTTGATTAGTAAAATATTTTGTTTGTTATAATTAAGATTCTAGATACTTTTAGGAACAAAAAAATTACACATAAAACATAAACAACGGGACACATACATTTCAAGTGAGCTGGTAACGCAAACCCACTTATGCAAACTAGTTAACATTACAGTTCCTGCAGACAGTGCACAGTCAATCACCTTACCTCGTGTTGTGCCCTGTGCGTAACAAGTCCTGGTGTCTCTTCGGACACATCCAGTGAGCGCATGGCAAAGTCCTTGCAAATCATACACATTAATGACAACTCCTCTCATAGCTGGACATTTTGTTAAAATATAAATAACTTTAAGATAATACACGTTTTAACACGATTTCCGCAGATACAGACAGAAAACAAAAACACACAATTTTAAGGTTGAGAGAAACTTTTCATACAACAGTGTTAGCTTGCTGAAGAAAATCCATCTAATCAATGTCCAACATCCAGATGCCTTCTCAATCATTGTAGTGACACAAGGACGGGTCCAGTTTTTTTGGGATAAAGAGAGGGTCCACTTTATTTGCTCCAAGTGATTAAGAGCTGGAGGCGCAAAGCACCAATGGTGTGTGAGAGGGTCTCCTCGTCTAACCCTTTAGTATTTGTTTAGACACTCTTGACATTGCGCAATTGGTGACACTGACATATGTGTTTCAGTCAAATAATACAGTTCAGTTGGAAATATAATCCATGCAAAAATTACCAAACTAAAAGACAGTATTAAATATCTGAAATTTGACATTTATTGCAATGTTGACTAAAACAAGTGTAACACTGCTATTGCTAACTAAAACGAACTGTGCTACAAAAGTTGACTAAGACAATACACAAGAATAATAGGATTGTAGATATATATATATATATATATATATATATATATACACATTGTATAGATGTGCACGTTTTCTCACATAGGAAAGATAGAAGCAGAGGACAAGTAGCAACATTAGTGAACGAAGAGTTTATATTAGATATCAGAAAGTACTCATACTCACAGAGGACAACAAATTATCTACAGATTGTGTAGCTGTTACACAATAACGTAGCGTATTTGGACGCCCGATAAACCAACGGCTTCCTTGTCCACCTGCCATCAAGTTTTTTGTTTTGCTTTGGATGACAATCTTGTTCGCGTGGCTGTCATCTACTATGCTAGGGAATCAACACATTTTGGACAGAAGAACACGGACACATCAAGCCACAATTTTGATTATGTATTGTCTCATGGAAATGTTGGCATTGTCCCCCTTTGCCATGCCGCTGCTGGAACTCTTACATCAACATCTGGTCAGTCACGAGAAAATATCGCCAAAGATAGTGGTCTGAACCTCAGGATCCGCCTTTATGACACTACCAGGCCAGATAAATGTACACACCTTTGACATCTGGATCATGAAATGGACAACAAATCGGACAAATCCAGGTAGGTCCGCTTGCGCCGATGCGGAACAGAAGCTTGACTTCTCAGAATCGCAGAGTTGCACATTGAGGAACCACACAAAGTGTCTCAGTTCTGCCCACGACGGATCTGGTATGCCACAGTATCTGGAGTAAGAAGAAGAAATGTTTTTAATTGACCCATTATGCATTTCACATAATACATATATATATATCCATGTTAAATTATAATTAAAAATAATATAGGTGTATATGGTTGTAAGTAAACATGGTATATATTAAGGTAAACAAACAAATAGGGTCAGGAGACTTCTCTAAGACTGTGATAGTCGCTGTCGAGGAGACACCTTGCAAAATAAAATTAAACTAATTCAGTTGGTCAAACATATATAATTCTTCTGGGAAGAAAAAAAAACATAATAATAATATCATATCTGATTGTGTGTGTGTGAGTGTGTGTGTGTGTGAGTGTGCGCGTACATGTGCTTGTTCGTGTGCATGTGCGTGTATTACTATTCTCACTTGATTATGTGTGTGCAGTTTAGGCGCCTTTTAGTATAAGGGTGACATGTGGTTGTATTTTAATGTTGAATACATATATAGCAATTTTGCCTTGTGCATGAATCTTGATAATTTTGTAAAAAATAAAGTTTTGCATACTGAGTAAATCCTTGTAAGCTGTGTGTATTAGGATATTCCTTAACTATAGGGGAATATTATTAAGTAAAAATGGTAAATTATGCTGAAGACATTTCTTTGCAAATTCGTGTTTAGTTTTATAAGTATATATTTCATTCTTGATTCGTGTATCATAATTATGTATGTCATAGTTGAAGATTATCCTCCAGTTTTGTAAATAAACTGGTAAATTGTTATGTAAATATTTATAATAAAATTGTAATTGTCGTAATTTAAGAATGTCATCTACTTTTAAGTTGCTGGGTTTTATGGAGTGGCTCTGTGTGAGAATTATAATTACTTAAGGTTATAATTCTCAAAGCTTTCTTTTGAAATTTTATTATTCTATTTGTTTGAAAACCCCAAGCCATGATGCAATAATTAATGTGTGGTACAATTAATGAATTATATAATAACGTTTTAATTGGTTGTGATAACACGTTTTAATTCATTTAAAATACCAATCTTTTTAGAATTTTTTTTTCAGTATGTCTTTTCCAGTTCAGATTTGTATCAATAATTAAACCTAAGAAATTAAATTCCTTAACTTGTTCAATATTTATATTAGCTATCTTCAGATTAAGCGTCTGTACATTTTTATTTGTCCTTTGGAATGTCATATATTTAGATTTTGCAATGTTTAATGATAATTTATTTATTTTGAGCCATTCATTTATTTTTAAAAGTTCATCATTTATTAAAGAATCTAAATTGTCATTTTGTATGTTATCATTAAAATTATTTAAAGTACTTGATTGTGTTGTTGATTGTGTCATCAGCATAAATGATGAAACTAAACATTTTACTGGCTTGTGCAAAATCATTGATATATATATATATATATATATATATATATATATATATAAAAGAGGTCTTGAGGATTAAGTCATGTGGTATGCCAGTTGTTATTGGTAACATGTTTGATTTCATGATTAATTTCAGTATATTGTTTACGCTTATTTAGGTAGCTACTGAATAAGTTCAGATTTGTACCATTTATACCATAATATTTTAATTTGTCAATTAAAATTAAATGGTCAATTGTATCGAATGCTTTAGAAAGGTCCAAATATATGTTTATGGGTATTTCATCCTGATCCATTTGGGTTATAATCCTATCTATTAATTCCAGTGCAGCATATTCCGTTGAATGCTTGGGTCGAAAACCATATTGATGGTCAAAGAAAAGTTTGGAATCTTTTAAATAAGTTGACAATTGATCAAAAATAATTTGTTCAAATGCTTTTGAGATAGCTGGTAGAAGAGATAACAGGAGTGAGATTTAGCGGTCGCCCGGTCGCCAATGGCGCCCAAAAATGGCTTCGGGCGACTTCAATCTTTTAAAACAGTACCCGCATGGCGACTTGAAATATTTACGGACCTGCATTATTTTAAACCCAGCAAAAATAAACGGAATGTTAATAAACATCTCAAAAGTGTTGTCCTGGCTATATCCCATTTATGTTAACCATAAATAGTGTTTTTGTGACACGTTTGACATTGCAAGAAACGTTGCCAAACCGTAGCCGAAGCGATATCAATAGAGAGCATTCATTGTATTTTTAATCAACCACATCGACGCTCAACATGTAACTGAACGGTCATTCTACACTGAAATAATAACCGGTCATGTTAATAGTCTTGGTGCCGCGTAGCGCCACTTTTATATCTACTAGCAAAAATGTCCATCCCAGGACGGGATAACGTGGTAGTTCATACGTGACAGTCATGATAGCAATGTTTATTAAATACCTCAGGCCAATATGCCATCAATTCGCTCGAACGTATTAACAGAAACAACCGCGTCACGGACGTGATGCAACACTCGTTGCAAGTTCAAAATGTAGAAGGTCGCGTGAACACCCATGGATACTTGTGTTGGTTGTAGAATAGTAGACTATCTGTATTCTACTGTCTTTTTATTGTGCATTGCGTGGGTGCGTGATTTCTACTATAATTAATATAAACCGCCCAGACGGCGCTACGTACTCTCAAACGGTTTACGTACCGAAGTATTCGCCTCGGCACGCGTGGTTTCTGCGACTGTTGGAAGTTAACGTTTTACGCAGCGAACATTTGATTTACCATGAAAACCACGAAGAACCCTTGATATATGGGGTATTTAAAAAAAATAAAGGCGTTACGTTTCATTCGTGGGGTCGTAGATTAATCCCTGAAAGTTTGGCGCCCGAGGTGCAAGCCGTCTAGGAAAAAAACGCTAGCATAACCACATATAATTATACATACAAACATACTTAAAAACATAAGCTATCTCGATTATAGTTAGATATATCTACATGGTGCGCGGAGGGCTTCTGGTGAATTAATCTGGAAACTGGTTAAAGTTTCTTTAAGCTAGAGTAAAATAAAGTCCTGTAAAAAATCAGCAAAACTGTTCAGTTAACAGGACCTTGGAGACTTTTTGCATAGACTGTTGGTGTACCATGTTATGAAAGCAAAACAACCTGTCACATGTGTACAATTGTATACTGTATTTTATTCTGTATTATGTATCACATTGTATTGATCCTGCCTGAAAATAAATGTTTCAAAACTGTTTTTTGTTTATGTCGCTCATACATTCTATCTTCAAAGTATTTGCTTTTATATCGTCAAATTATTGATTAGCAAGTGGGCTACCTAAGGAGCTGTCGGGCTACTTCACTCTGCAAGGTTGGTAGCCCGACTGGCTACCTTCCATGACTTGCTAAATCTCACCCCTGAGATATGGGTCTATAATTATAAAATATTGTTGGCTCGCCTTTTTATAAATTGGAATTACCTTAGCAATATTTTATTTATCAGGGAATACTCCTGTGGTTAATACTTGATTTGTTAATAATGTTAAAGATGATTTAGTTATTGCAGGTTCAATTAATTTTAGTAGTCTGATGGAAAAACCATCAAATCCATAACTATTTTTGTTGGGTAGATTATTTATCATTCTCTTTACAGTATATTCTTCAATTTTGTTAAATGTAAAAACAGAGTTTTCTTTTTTATTTAGATAATACGAATGATCATAGAAGCCTTTGTATTTAATACTGTTTGCCAGATGATTCCCTATCTTAGTAAAAATGCATTAAATTTACTTGCAATTTCCAGTTTATCTGTCATAATAGAATTTGATTCTTTAAAATGTGTAGGAAATTATATGTTAGTTTTACTTTTAGACAGGATCTCATTTATAGTTTTCCAACCATTTTTTATGTAACATTTGAATTGATTAAAACGTGTTTAAAAATATGATTGCTTTGCTATACGAAAGCTCCTTTTCAATATAACATTGTATGTTTTTAGATTAATCAGTAACATTTCATGTTCTGGAGAATCAGGATTTGTTAATTTTATTTTTTTGTAAATCTCTGTGTCGTATTGAGGCTAGCAGACCTTGAGTTATCCATATAGACTTTTTATGTTTAAATTTCACTAATTTACTCATCATGTTTATTTTTAGCTTGATTGATTTCATCTAGGACATATGTTATAGTGTTATAGTTACCGTCTGTGTCAGCCATTGGACTTATGTCTAGTTTCTCATATATTTTAGAAAAGATTAAATCCTCTTTGACTTTTAACATTGCCTTTTTGTTTTGAATATTAATTTCTATGAATTTTGTAGCATGTTGTTTTTTTCAGAGTAGTATCCATAATTATGAAATATGGTTGATGGTCAGATAATTTTTTTATTAATATTCCTGCTGTACTCCCTAATATATATTTTGTTAAATTACAAAAGAAATTATCAATTACAATAAACATCATGTACAGTGAGAATGATCACACAAAGAAACCATACATGTTTGTCACAACAACACGACGAGTCTACACATGATTCTCACAATGTTAACGTGTTAATTGAAACAGGCCTCCTGTCTATGGGGCCAAACTCCCATATCCCACCTGTTTTTGGCCAACCTCCCATCATTTATGAGAGCCCACCTTCCTGCTTCTCAGCTATTTTTGAGGCCAAACTCCACCCCAAAAATGTTTAGGACTAACCTCCCACCTCCTGCCACACCGACTCCTATAATATTGTGGTGAAACAAGCATGGCTACTGACTGGAGTCACCTTACAGATTGAATGGGCAGTAATTGTGTTGAACAATCTTTAATTTTTCTCTATTTTTGACATCGTAATATAGTTAATACAGTATTGTACACATTATCACCTCAGGAGACATTGCAAGCACTCTTGTTGTGTTCCCTTGGGCACTTCTGGTGTAACCTTATGGAGGCTTCGGCCAGTTGAGAATCGTTGGAGGCACTGGTATGGTCGCTGGAAGATGGCACTTCGAAACTCTTTATTATCCATCAGCTGGTCGAGGTCTGACCAGTCATTGAACAACACTGCTGGCGATCCTAATTGGGACACACAGTTTGTGCAAGTTTTAAACAAAACTGGCTACGCCTATATCTGTGTACGTGTATTTCTCTCACACAAATGTCAAATGTTGCTATAATTATTGGTATAATTATGTAGTGCTACACATTACTGGTTATTATTTGTCTGGATGCCTCAGTAAACGGCATCAGCCACATAACTGAGTTGACATAAAACACACCTTTGAATAGATGGTTTATACGTATGGTATGTTGTGTTTTAATATGCATCACGTAGTAGCAGCAACAGCATCAATAGAATACATAAATAGTAATTTAAGGTTAGCTCGACTCCTTAGCATAAATAGATGATAGACAACATAAATGAGAACATTTACATAACAGGTTTCCTGTAAATAGAATATAAAAAATGTTAGCATGATTGTCATCCAATGTAAAATACAAGATGGCAAGTGAACAAGGAAGTCATCATTGGCTTTTCGAGAGTCCAACAATTGTTCATCTATGTGTAACCTGCCTTCCTGTGATATTTGTTAATTTTGTTCAAGCTGATAGCTTAATTAAACAATGTAGCATAACACAATATAGCAATATTCAATAACTTAGCGGTTTGACTTATCATCATGTAAACGATTCTGGTGTCAACCCGATATTTCGTTGTATAGATTTTTAGAAAGTCTGAATGTAGTTAGCTTTCTGTGCTGCTATACTTACTTTAGATCAGGATGCTGCACATTGTTTTAGGAACGAACGGTCTGTTGAATAAATAATTGTTTGTATGATTCGTGTCGAGTATGTACGAATCAGCTAAACTGCCCTGCTATGAAAAAGAGGAAGCGAGTTAGATTTTTATCTTTTGCTTCCTTCTGTCAGTCACAAATTGTTGTATTTGTCACGTTTCTTTTTAACATTGCAGTCCCAGATAAGGTACTTACGTTACTACCATATAGCAGCTATAAATGGTAGTAGCATAATTATACAAAACATCTGAAAACTGACTGAAATATCACTTGATTCGTTTTGTCATAGCAAGGCAGTATGGTAATGTTAGATAAAATTTCTAACGTTTCGAAACTGTTGGTTGAATATATTTTGCCTGCCTAACATTATATCTTTCTTATCAGTATTCCTTTTTAGCATAATTCCTACGATTGCAATTGTAGGGGATATGTCAGACGATAACAGGAACACTCCAGTATAAGGATAATTGGTTGCACTGCAATCATGACCTTTGTGTCAAGGTCACATTCAGTCTCACCTTGTGTTAGTGCATCAAGACTCTGCTGTGGAGATCTGCAGGTGAGGGATGGCAAAAGAGCCAGGATGCGATGCACATACTCAGTTTCTTCTCTGTGTGATCCAATCACTTCATGCTAATATACAAAAACCAGTGTCAATGACATAAGCTAAGACAATGACATGTAGTTGGCATGAATTAGTAAATAATACATCACAATACAGTTGGACGACAACAACACGATACAGTTGGGCGGCCCCATCATGATACAGTTGGGCGACAACTTCACGATATAATTGGACGATTTCACGATACAGTTGGGCGACAATATCATGATACAGTTGGGCGACAACATCACGATACAGTTGGGTGACAACATCACGATACAGTTGGGTGACAACATCACGATACTGCCATCATGTAGGCACATTCAAACAACAAAATAAAATATCTAAATGTCACCAATGTCACACATCTTATTATCTATCGAACAGGTGACAAAACTCAAAAACACGTTTTTGCAACTCCCAGCATTTTTTCACTGACTCTATTAAACCTTAGTTTTATGCCCACAACAAGATATTTTCCTCAACATTTCAGAAAACGTATTCAACCTGAGATGCAGAATCGTGCCACAGCAGTGGCAGAGTTTCAATGAGGTAGAGGTCCATCGATGACTTCCTCCACACATAACCCGTCTTGTCCGTGAGAGAGCCCAACACCAGTAGGTTGAACAACAGGTCGTCTATGCCTTCTTGGGTCTGCAACACATTACATAACACACAATCAGTACAGAGTATTATCAAAACTGGGTAGTGTAGCTACTTTACATCTGATTTATACATCAACCTATTCCAAGAACAGCGTCATATTATTTGAACAATACCTCACTGCGAATAGTATGTCGTTTGAACAACTGTGAGAATCAATGGTAGAATCTGGATATTTAAAAACAAATTGCTCACACACAAAAATACGAATCCTCGTGTTATCTTTATGTTGTATTTTGTAAGTTTCAGCAACACACACGAATGCACACACTGCAATATCGACTATGTTTACATATACCCTTACATTCATATAACCATTTATATATGTGCGCAGGCACGCACGCACGCACCCACGTAGTACACATACATGGATACTCGAATGTGTTTGTGTATCCGTGATTATCTATGCGTAGAGCTTGCATTCTTGATAGAGACTGATGATGAAATGCACTATAGTTAAGTATGAACAATTGGCAATTAATATGTCACCACATTAAGCCTGATCTTAGGAATTGCCTCGTTCACTTCACCTCTCGTGCGATGTCAAAATGGAACACTCGAGGGACGTGTCTGTCAGGCGTTGTGATGTAGTTGACAAGGGTTCTGAGAACATCGGAGTGATCAACCCTCTTCTGCTGTAGCGTGACAGTCACGCAGGCAGCACAGTTACGGTACGCAGCTGCACCGTTGAGCACTGTCAGGGCCTCTGTCAATCGTTGCACACGTAGACTCTTTCCAACGCCGGCACGATCCGACTTCACAATCCTCACGTTGCAGCTATGAACATCCACTCATACTTAACAGCACGGATCACAACTGGGTTCTATATTTTGCTGGCGGATTAACACCCCTACATTGCTTCTAATTCACTACCAGCACAATATGTTAATAAAATACATTTTCGAAGTCATTTCTTTGGAGAAACCATGGGACACGTCCTCCCATAAAATTACAACAAACTATGCAGTCGTGATTTCTTTATTCAAATTATCACTATTTAGTATTTTTTTATTTGTAAACAGCATGAATTTAGTAAATTTAGACCAACATCATTTAATAGATAGGCCCAGTAAGCGGTGAGACTCGAGACAAGATAGCTATTGTAAAAGGGAAATTAATTGAAAATAACAAATCCCACATACTCCTCAGGATCGACATCTGCTGCTCTATGCAGTCTGCCTTGCTGGTGACACTCCATCCGGAAATGCGTCTTCAGATATGTCTGGATGCGCGTGACAGTGGTTACAATCGGACTGGTGACACGGTGCTTGTCAAGAGCCGTCACCAAACGTGATCTGTCCTCTCGTTCCTTGCTACAGATGACCACAAGGCGGCAATCTAAAACGCATAACGTTTTCTCTGCATCCCCATAATAAAAACATTATGGATTTGTTTAACGTAGTACCTCCATTAGACAGAACAATCACCATAAAGTGAAAAAGAAAATAGCAAAACACCCATTTCAGTCAGTTTGGCATTGCAACAAAGGTACTGTACCTGAACCTACACTCGTGGCGTATTTGGAACCTTGGAAATGGGGCAATCGTATTCACCCATTAGTGTGCGTTATTACCGTTATGTGGTGCAACAGACTATATACAACATAAGTCTTATCCAAAACCCGAAGGGGATCATGTCCCAGTGGCCTCCCTGAACGCGCCACTCACCTATACAAACGCACAAACCTTCACTGCCTTTGATGTGCTTCTCCAGATAAGACTCAGCTGTTTCACTGACTTCATAATCTAACATGTCGGCATGTGCAAGGCAGTAGATCTTGCCATGCTTGTCCCTTGCAGCGCGTCTGTACAGCAGGTCAACCTTCAGAAACAAGCAGTTAATTCATTAAGTAATAGCTTAATGATGCGTAAAGTGCATTCATAACGTGTATTCATGGGTGAGTAAATAGCAACAACTTCATGTATATACCAACACACATACCTGCCGGGTAATGATACGGTGACATTGTCTAGTCAACACCATCTACTCTTACCTCCTCTGCAGTGGTTTGTTCTGTGCATAACAACACTTCGTCGGCCTCTGGCAGAGGTAGGTCCTGTCCAGCATCATACAGAGACAAAACAGCTCGCAGTACATCAGCTGGATGAATAGAAGTGATACTGTCACACTGACAAAACATACTGCAACGTATTCTTCATAGGATAGATATCCCAATAAATGTGCATTTATACAAGTTTACTTCTGTAGGTACCACCTACCACTGCCCACAAACCATACCAAACCAAAACCAAAGTACAAGCGGACAACCAGAATATTGCTTTATAACAGTTAGTTGTGCGTGCTTCGTTTTTAGTCCGAGTTTTGACTGTGACTTCAGGCACAGCACCCATGTATGGCCATTCGCAATGCTATACAAGTTTGACTGGTAGGCTCTCGTAGGTCATAATTAATTGACTGACTCCAAACTACCATCGAAACGTGAAGTGATGTTCTGTCATTAACATCTGACTGAGAGTTTGACAGTTCACACAAGTGCCTCCTCAGTGGCTGAGGAAGTTCAAGCGTTCTCAGACAAGTATAGGATTCCCAAGCAATTGAGTAAGCATGGCACTGCCTAGACAAGGTAGAAAAGCTGTTCAATGAATGGAAACGGTTGATGAAGAATAAAGACAACATGGCGTGGCGGTTAAAGGCTTTGTGAGCCAATGAAGCTATATTTAAGGAGGCTATTAATAACCTCTTTGACGCCGCATATGCCAATGCACACACTGCGATAAAACTCGAAGAAGACGGGCACAAAGAGAAGAGGTTAGGATCAATTCACAAGACTGGCCAAATAGGAGGAAAATACAAAAACAAAACACCACATAGTTGTGCAGTGTCGGCTCGTGAATGGGAGAGATTGGCATCAGCGAGATAAAAAAAAACAGCAGTTCTCTGTTCGTCGACTTCTGAAGGAACAGTCAGCATGGAAGACAATAACTTAGCGATGCATGGACCATCCATTTCTAATATTTTCCGACTCAGCGTAACAGAGCACACAATAATGAAATAAGTCCAATAAATCGCAACAGCACTGGACCGTACAAACGTCAGCGACCGAAAGGATACCTTATTGCTGGCTACTTGAGGTAATGCATGGCATACACAATCAAGACATTCACCTATTCTACTGCTTCAAATAAAGACAAATTAATTTTTTCCATTATGTTTTTATTCATATGTTTAGAATCGTGGAAATGGATAGCTTATGGGAAATTCAAACTTATGTAGCAACCCCTAAACAACATTCAATTCCAATGTAATGTTGGCAGGTTAATGTGTGTGTGTGTGTGTGTGTGTGTGTGTGTGTGTGTGTGTGTGTGTGTGTGTGTGTGTGTGTGTGTGTGTGTGTGTGTGTGGGGGTGGGTGGGTGCGTGCGTGCGTGCGTGTGCACGCATATATTTATATATCAGCAAGTAAGGCCAATAATTCCACCTTCACTACAGGATACCTCTCTTAAAAAGCCACTGTTCTTTTGGAGACAGGGTGCCATATAAGAGGGGGACTATTATAATAATTTTATTATTGTTCCACTGCACGCCGCCATAGAGAAAGGTGTTATGATACAGTATCAACATAAGGTGTAGATAATCTTACCTTGAGCACAAACAATCAAGTTTGGAATGCCTGTGATGAGATACTGTGGCATTGGTCGGTTGATATCTGTCCGGTCTACAGAGTGAAGAAGGAAAGCAGGAAATATAAACTGATGTATTTTAGATAGTGTTAATTTATACTTTATGCTACTACTTATACAAGTATACTGTTAAGGAAACTTAAAAAAATTATTGTAGCCTTTATTATGACAATTTGACGGTATAATTAGATATATTGTCTATGTAAAATATATACTGTCTGTGTAAAGTATAATTACCTCCTGCACACTAGACAATACTTTCATAAATCGGTGCAATCATGATTCTAGAAAATCGATATAAAGTCACCGTTTCAACAAAGTTTCATAATGTGAAAACAGCTCAGAAAATGTTCACAATTTGTCTGACTATTGTCAAAAGTCACTGACTAACTAACTAATAATAAAATCAAGTGCACCAAATGTGTTTGCATAGTTAAATTTAAGAGAGCCATTAATATGTATAATATTTATACCTGCATTTTACCTCTTGTAAATGGTGCTTTATAATTATGGAATTCGTACTGTTGGTTGTTGGAAATAAATTACTGATTGACGTAATTCCATATTATTATTTATAAACGTACATATACATATTCAACGTAGGAAATCAATAGTGCAGACAATGATACCTTTTAAGTTGAAAACGTGTTATTTCAATTTATGAACTATTCGGGAAACATAAAGATGAACTAATCAGTAGTATTTTCACAGTACCTGCCAATGCCTCCAAGATATAGCCCAAGTGCTCGAGACTGAGGTGGTCAGTCAGACTGGTAGCTGCTGACTGTAGGTGGCTTCTCCAAAGGTCCCTCAGTTTGGTTTTCAGCGAACTGCAAAACTCGTGTCCATTTAGAAATGTTTTACACAAATATAGAGCCATTCACCAAATTAAATGTCACAAAGTTGTTGTTCTGGTATTTTGACCATTCCATAATAAAAGTCGTATTCATGCGTAGACCCTTTTTTATCAGAGTTTGGTTGTTGAAACCAGTGAACTACTGTTATGATGATCCACTTTCAGGCAACATTAACAGATGAACAGTGGGTAAATGGTCATGGATACGCCACTAGCACAAACTTTAAATAACAGAATGTGGTAAACTGATATAAAACACAGAACATACAGAAGCTGACAAGCTGTTTAGAATCTACAGGTTTAAAGAGCGTTTACGTTGGATGCGAAACAGCAACTTCGTGAAATTGGTTTCAGTTAGCAAGTCCATGCCCAACACAAAGCTACATAATTTAAACATGTAAATATATTTGCAAGTTAGTTTTCCAATGAATGAATCCCATGCTATATATCTGACGTCATCGGAGGTAGGCATCTCTGCTGTCACCGACTGTCAGCAGAGCAGTATTCCACGTTTACGCTTCGAATTTGGCGATTTAATAAAGAACATGACATTTTAACTTTAGTATGGGATACTGTCACATCACGTCCATCGTGCAATAAACAATGTTACATAATATACAAACAACTATGTATAGCAGTATAGTGACAATATTTACACACGTGAGTAATATGAATATAAACGTATGATCGTAATATGAACATTTTAATCAGCTTAAATGAATTTTACTTTACATACTTTGTACTTTATGCAATATATATATATATATATATATATATATATATATATATATATATATATATATATATATATATATATATATATATATATATATATATTATCACTCACTACACAAAACAAACTACCAAAAACACCACACAATGACTACAAAGATTTCATGGGCATAACATACTACAGGTTACTACTAATATATAGTATAAGTATAATATGTTCGTGCAACACTTGATACATATCCGTCAAGTTTATTATAATTGTTTTCAAATTCGGAACTGTTCATTAATTAAAATAAGAAGCAGTACTTTATACACGTCCTCATAAATGCAACAGAATTAGTATCTTACCTGTCATTTGCTCTTATGTTGTTCAATAGATCCAACGTAATTGATTGGAACGATTCTGTCACACCAAGTACGTGAAACAGAGTGTGTACGCTCTTCTCGGTATTTCCATTTTCTTCACCGTCATCGCTGAATTCGTCATCCATGTGCTCCATACACCAGGTGATACCTATATGGGAATTAATAACATAAGTAATAGGTTCACATATAATAGTTATTTCTGCATTTAACAATTATATTACGTCGATGTCTTCTACCACTTATTAAGTAAACCTTTCATTTAGCATATTAACATTCATTTAGCATATTAAATCCATACGATATAGATAAAGTGCGTCATATTCCAACAACGTCAATTACAACATCATAACTGATGTCAAAACTAACATTAATGGCAGTGGCAACATCCACTACTTAGCGATTTTTAATATTCCATGACACACATTACCTAGGCATAACCGAACTGTTCCTATGTATGACGCTTAATTACTGCCATATTAGTTGTCACTAGATTGGCAGAGTGTTCAATATATATATATACATACCTATAATTCACACACCTGTATACGCTGAAATACATTATAAGCATAGCTTACAATAACTATAATCATTGTTCACATGTACCCATTAATGGGCTGACTGGACACTTGGGGTTGGGAAGGAAATGGAAAACAGAGCGAGATATTGGGGGAGAAGCGGCACTGAAGCGGGACCAATGACGGAGGAAGAAAACAATTTAAAACATCGACGACCAGTATCGATGCCAGTCTCAGCCCGGACTTCAATTAACATTTTATTCAAAACACTCATACTCATTGTGCACATACTTCCATCATGCCACTCATATATACTGTTCAAAACATTCAATCACCGCAATACTTTGAGTATGCTACCATGTTGTTATACGTCTTACTGCAGACATTCACAGTACCTGCATCTATTTCCGTGGCTGGTATTTGACGAAGTGCTCTGTTAGCCAACTCCTCAGTGAAGTCTGCCTCTGACATTGCCATGACAAAGTTTAGCCTGTGTTTCATGTCGGCTTGCTCAGACTCTGTTCCCTCCATGACAGCTGTCAACTCAGTGTCATCTTCAATGATCCCATCGTCGTTGGCATGTTTCTCCCGCTCTGCAAGATCTTGGAAAGCTAGCTTCACAGCCTTTCCTAAGTCTGCTGTGCTGCAATTGGGCTTGACAGCACACAGCATGGGGTACACCACGGGATCAATGCTATGGTTACCTATGTTTTCCTTATCGCTGCAGCAGAGTGACACAATCTCCTTGCATAAAATCACAAGCTGCTGGGTACTGTAGTTATTCAGGAAGTAGAACCGTGACCGCTGCAGTTCGATATGCTTCAGCCAGTCAGTGTAGCACTCTTCGAGGAATTCACACATTGCTTGGATTTGCTTGGCCACTGTAGGACAATCTTGTGACAATCCTTGCAGCATCTGGTCGCTGAGCCCAAAGTCAACTGTTGCATTGAACTTACGGCCGGGCTCACAAAAGAATGAAGACACCCACTGGCGGAACAGAATACTGCCACTAGCACAGATCTTAATGTAGACGTTTGCTAGTCGAGTCACACCATCGAGGACCTAAATCAAACAGAATAATTTTTCTTTGAGAAATAATTTCATCATATTGGTTCATTAAATATTTATATATTTAGATCTGAGAAATTGCTTCATTCGGCTCTTTTTATATTTGCCAATGCGTGACAAATATAAAGTTACGTGCAGTGCCTTTACTTTGTATGATTACGCTGTTACTAGGATAACACTTACTATATATACTTTGGTGTGTGTTACTACTGCTACGTATTCACACTATTGTAAGGATGCATTTTGGAGCAATATATTAACCAAGAACTCAAAAGTAATAATAAGATTTATTTACCATAGTTAAAAAATAGGAAAACAGTAGCATATAAAACTACAAGGAAGGAGCGTAAGAGGAAACGGATTATATAAACCATTGACTAATTATTGTTATTCTATTTTGACAAAGCAAATTTCGCAGTACAACAACAAGTAGTACAACCATTGCTTAAATTTATTAAGTTGTCGAATTGGTGATGTCCAATATATGACACACATTTTACCTCGGTAAATGTATCCACATTGTCCTTTCCCTTCTCTGCTTTACCAGCCACCAGCATCAGTTTGCTCTGCAGATTCTGCAGATCTTGGAATCCGTAGGTCTTCTGTTCACCGTCCTCTGTTTCTGGCATCAGGATTAGACGCACAACGTTGTCTACAGTCTAAACAATGAAAACATAAACCAGTCGTGATTAACTAGCTGCTGCCGACTGTGATGCAATGGCATCGTATCCAAGGGAATATGGATCCAGTCGATCCACTTACGTTTAGGAAACCAGATGTAAGTGCCGGCTTTGTAGTTCTCAATAACATAGAACAGATCTTACTTTAACATGCAGTTGTTAACACAAGACCAGAACGGACTGTAAAACACACATAAGAGTATTTAAATCTGACTTCGCTCTAAATAATAATAATTACTATTACGCATCAGTAACGTTTTGCTTAATTTAGTTATGTAATTGTTTTATGAGGTTTCTGGAGTGGATGATGACGGATGTGTAGCATGTAGATTGGGTTAAATTGACAAATTGTTCTGGCATTGTTAGCTTTTTTATCACATGTTAAAATTCTAAGATAATGAGATATGTGTTGTATTTTACAAGTGTTCAATGACAGAAAATACAATGGCCTCAGCTTTCCCACTTGCAAGTAGACACTTTAATTATGCATTGCAATAATTGCACACAACCGATTTCGCCATCTGGAAGGTCATAGGCAACACAGCCGTCACAGTGGCGTAGGTTAACTAAAATTATTGCAAACTTAAATTTTGAAATGACGCCAATAAGATTTACAAAATGTAGACATGTAGGCATACCTGGCTTTGGTATGAGCGATGTGTGTTACAGGCTGTAACAATATCATATGGCATATTATTGCCTTAACAAATTACAGTTTACAATGTTAAAACACAAATTAAAAATGTATTATTATAATTAACAACAAATTGCAGCAATATTATTATTATATATATATATATATATATATATATATATATATATATATATATTAAACAATAACTCAAAAGTAATAATAAGATTTCTTTACCACAGTTCAAAAATAGGAAAACAGTAGCATATATATTCCATTCCAACACAATAACTATTTCATGGATATCTAAAGGCAACATCTGAACTGTGCGTGCACGTAATATATATATATATATATATATATATATATATATATATCAATATATATATATATATCAATATATATATATATATATATATATATATATATATATATATATATATATATATATATATATATATATATATAGCACGCAGTTTAAACAGTGTCTTTAGATATCCATGAAATAGTTGTCGAGCGTGTGCATTGTTTAAAAATGACCCTTGAACATAGCGGATAAGATGAAAAACGAGTTAACATTACTACACCACTTCCTGCACTGCATTACAAGTTACTAACCTCCGGTTCAATTCCATTCTGCTTGCCAACACAGTAGACACCTCTGTCGTTAATGGCTGTTGCCTGGCTGATCGCATCTAACTCGACGGAGCCGTGGGATTCTTTGACGTTCTTCAGCCAGTCCAGATGACGAAATGTGTCTACCTGCATCGGAGATTTAGTGATCATGTTATGTTATGCTATGATGTAAGCAGAACAACTAACATAGTGGTGGTGACGCATTATTTTAAGTAGTTTTTTTTTTTCAAGCACATGGAATTTCTACTGTAAGACATCAAGTAAGACATCAAAGCTTACATTTTCACCGCAGCTGTCATAGAAATGTCAGTTACCTACTTTCTATGACTCATCATAATGGCAAATGTGAATACTAATACATCAACAATATGAACGAAGAATAAGGAGGAGATATATGCCAAAGTTGGTGTGGCAACCAAGAAAGACATAGTTCCAATGTTTAGTTCAACTCTGGGAACAACAAGTAGATTAGAATGAGATGATCGAAGCTGTACAGGCTTTATATATATATATGTTATATATATATATGTATATAATTCACATATATATATATATATATATATATATATATATATATATATATATATATATATATATATATATATATATATATATATATATATATATATATATATATATACATATGCTGGTTTACTTAGATGAATATGCCACGTGAGTTATATTGATAATAACGCTAACACTTTTAGTCAAATTATCTACTATAATGACACACACAGACACAAATAACTATAAAAAACATAAGATTCATATATATATAATAATGCAATACATGTTACAGTTCAATGACGATGAGGAGTCTTACCAGTTTAGTGGGAAGATTCTTGTCATTCTTAAGGGCATGCCAAACTTGTTCACAAAGCTTCATGAAGTCTTCGAAGTTTGTATCGTTCTTGAGGTCGTAAATAAAAGGAGCATAACCAGTGACTGCCGAATGCAGACACGAAACTCTTTCCACTTCAAGGTCACCTTGGCCTGCAGCTGAATTCATGGCTAACTCCACCAGCACGTTCAATTCCTTGACATCTACGTGAAGAAAAAACGCACAAAGTTAATGTGAACCAAGTTCAAGTGTTCCATCAGTATACGGACACCTACACGCAGAATTACAGTTGAGGTTTCACGCTGCGAAAGGCCTAAACAATCTTTGTCATCGAAGAATTTTTTTTACAGAAGTATTTAATCGTGTCGCTATTTAAGCTACACAGTGTGTTATTTGTAGTAATATTATCGACATGCTTACTTACTCGCAGATATGACAAAACGTTGTTAACGTGAACAACGACTACAGGGCGCGTCCACTAATAATATACGATGACGTTGTGGCGTTTTGATGGTGGCGTTTTGATATCGTTTTTGTCGTCATCATTACATACATATTTACACAAGGAATCCGTTTGTCAATGAGAATAAAAGTACCCCCATACATATATTCGTTCAAGTGTCTTGGTAAAACTACAATACATAACAACAACAAAATATAACAACATTGAATTTGATGTTAACTAAGATTTTACCATTGAGCTATCTGCTCATATTACTGGAACATATTACCATGTATGTTCTCCTGAAGCCAGTCTATGAGAGGTTTGCACTTGGTCAGGTTTCTGATGCATTCCACTTTTTCCTCTGTCACATCTCTCAAGAGTGTCTTTGCACTGACAACATCATCAGTGATTGAGGACAGTGGACGGCTTTTGTCTTCCACCTGATATAAAACAGCACATCTCACATTCTGACTACTGCTCTCCTGCAGTGACCAAATATATTAATGTTACAACATGTATCATATGATAGAAAGCACAAACGTTTATCACAACATTATGTGACAACACTATTATTATTATTAGTTTCAAGTATATATTAGTGGTCATTAAAAAGCAATTACATATTATCACTCAAATAAAATTTGTCTTAAAGTGATAATGTATTTTGTGGTAAACCTCCAAAACCATGAACACTCAGTTTCCTTACCGCGCTTACGATGGCTTCAAGTACTGTGAAGTTGCCAGTTAGGTGAAATGCTTCCTTTGCATCCATGATCAATTTGGCGTCGTGACAGTCATGATCAAGGTGATGGCACTGCTCCACCTGGCGGATACGTCCTTTGATCCAGTCATTCTCAACGTCTGACGTGCACATCAGTTTAAGCTCATTCTCGAGGTGAGAATACTTATCAACATATACATTCAAAAAGTTGTCGACCTCATCCAGCGTGATCGAGCCGTCACGAATGCACTCACAGAAACCGTCATATCCTTGCTTCGCAGGTAGCCATACAAGCGTAGCTACATCTTCCAGCGTCAGTTGCCCACAATCCAGCTGTTGTTCTCTCTTGTGGTGCACAGTGTTGCCATGTTGTGTCCACAGTTTGTCGAAGATCTGACTCACGTTGAGCTTTGAGGTGGCCATAGCATGCAGCATATCTTCGACACGGTCGTCGAATTTTAAGAATGTAACTTCCGTGGTGATCACATTGTTTTGAGGTGCTGTCTCTGGTGTGTATTGTCGTGGTCTGCACAGCTGGTCAAGGGACATACTATCGTCGATGCGTGACAACGTGTGTTGCAGTTGGCTTGTGTCCACTGAAATAAAGTCCAGTCATTGTAAATTAACTTCTAAATATGGCAACTGCAATGTGGTCATTGGTGACACAGTTGTGACACAGCAGTTACACAACTGTCAATCTAATTCAAATCATGATTGGGGACATTTTTATAAACATGACGTTTGTGAATATATATTATAGCTGCACGGTAGCATCGATAGTGACATGACGCGTTTTGGAGCGGCACACAGGTTGCTCAGTATATGTGAAAATGTCCGACCATGTCAGTACGGTAAGGTGTTAATTAAAACATTTAAGCATTGATTACATCAAGTAGGCCTCAATACTAAGATTGTGCAAATGCTGCTATTACCACTGCTAAAATAGGTACTGTATTAATGTAACTTATTCAAGTTATAAACCACATATATTTCCATTACATTGTATGCTTGCACCCATACGTCAATAAACGTACATATAGCATTGTTTAATCAACAATGTTGTGACCAA
Source organism: Lamellibrachia satsuma (assembly GCA_033239005.1). Lineage (NCBI taxonomy): Eukaryota > Metazoa > Annelida > Polychaeta > Sabellida > Siboglinidae > Lamellibrachia > Lamellibrachia satsuma. The sequence goes on along the minus strand of BSQZ01000062.1, from coordinate 626,608 downwards.
AATGTTAAGCGTTAATCCACTATGTGCGGTCATAGTATTGTACAAGATTTACCATGTGTAAATTACACACAATGTTTTGCATTGATACAAATGATCAGACCTTAATCGAACAAAACTGTATTGATTTCCACTATGAACAAACTTTATTTATTCAGAAATGCAGTTGCCAAAATTAATGTATAGATAATTATCTAATTCATGTAATTTCACCACATTTTACGTTGGCACTGTGGTTTACCTACATTGTGTAGTGTTTAGCGATTTGGACAACAGAGACAAAGACAGAATGAGAAAAACTTACTAGAGTTGTTGGTAGGCAATATCGATGTATTGTGCTACGGTTTCTGATGCATACTGGTGTATTTAATGTTACTGTGGTGCAACAATAACATAGTTGCTTATGTTCATATGCGGTGATGATATATTTCTGGTGGATGTGCGATTACTTAAATTACTAAAATAAAATTAGTAGTCTACATGCAGTAACTTGTCTGCTAAGGCTATATTAATGTCTTACTAGCCATTACAATTACTGTGTTTGTTAAATACCGCGTCAGTCTGTCACTAAACAGTTGTCGAACCAACAACTCAATGATGACGGAAAGGTAAATTATTGAGAAAAAATGGAGACTACCTATATTGTAAAACATTTTGCACACACACACACACATATATATATATATATATATATATATATATATATATATATATATAAGTGCAGAAAGGCCTGTATGTATGCCTCATGTATTACACTTTTGATAAAGTTCGATATGGACAAATCATTTCAATACTTGATAACTTGAACAGTGATGGAAGGACCTAAACATTGTGAGAATATCTATGGAGTACAAACGGTCACAATGAGAATAGAAAATTACATCAATAAATTCCAAGATATAAAGCATGGCATAAGACAAGGGGGCATACTATCACTAATCTCTATCCATTTAAATTGAGATCATTTTGCGTTCCCTCGAAGACATGCCAGGAGTAAAAGCAGGTGAATGCAACACGAATAATTTAATTTAAGATACGCAAACGATATGGAGCTGATTGCGTAAAATGAAATAGATCCAAAAGAGATGTTAGACACAGTAATTATGCAAAGTGAGAAAATGTATTTCTCTAAAAAAAACCCGGAAAACATGGTCATCTCAAAGAAAAATTGTATAACAATATGGTGATGTATGGCGCCATCCAACGGACTTAGTTAGAATTAGAAAACTGGGACTACCTAGCTTCGAGCCAGCATAACGTAGACTATGTTGTTATTGTATTCGCTAGTTGAAATAAAGTTTGTTGTTCACAACAGGAACTTTGATTCTTTAGGTATGTTCATGGTACATGGCATAAAGTGGCGACGAGGATGGTATCACATTACTAAGCGAAGCATTGGTATATGTGGAACTCTTTAGTAACAACAACCCGCTACCAGAAGCAAAATTCTGAGGTGAAGTAGGCAGAATCGTCCGCGCCACTCTTGAGCTTTGGGGCGGAGGTCGAGGCCAGAAGAATCGTAAACGCGGATTTGGGCTTTCCGTAGCCAAATGGCTACGGCACTAATAACTTAAGTTTTAAAACCGATACACACTAACCGTTTCACGTGTGTATTCCGTGATATATAACCGACACTTGGGCGTCACGAAACAGAAGAAATGTGCTCCAAATAATATTTATGAGTACGGTTATATCGGTCACCTAGAAAATACTTCATAAATAGCCGCTATACTGTGCACCGTTTGGTTAGGCAAAGTCAATCGCCCTACAATGTTTTTCTATCTGGCTTTTGCTACTATAGGGCGAAGAGCTCGCTCGGCCGAAACGTAAGTATTTTCATGAAACGTGAAACCTTACAAAAACGCCATAAACAGAGCAATAAACACGTCTTTCGTGTCTGTATGCATTCTTATATGTATATCACTAAATTTACCTGACAATAACCATGTAAAAGTGTGAAATTATTACCTTTTTGTCAGAACGCATGTGCTTGTCAAGGTTTGTTTATAACCGGATGTTGTTGTGAGCGAGAAAGGCATGCGGGATTTCCATAGATCTATATAAGGTCACGCTAAGAATTGCCGTCTGCTGGCCATAGAGTTACATCATTAATAATGCCCCTATAAACTATTAACTTACTAACGGGTGTTTTATTTATTTCTGTGCTGCTGGCCCATTCTGGCCTCATTCTACACAAGATCGCGTTAGATCATGTGACCCAAAGGCAACATCACGTGCACAGTATGGCGGCTATTTATGAAATCTTTTCTGTGTGACCGATAAAAGTACTCATAAGTAATTATTTGGAGCACATTTCTTCAGTTTCTTGACGCCCAAGTGTCGGTTGTATGTCACAGAATACACATGTGAAACGGTTAGTGCGTATCGGTTTTAAAACTTAAGTTATTAGTTCCGTAGCCATTTGGCTACGGAACTGCCAAATCGCCGAGTTAGCAAATGCCCCACGAGACTTTCGCCCCAGAGACGAAGAGCGGGGCGAATTTTTTTGCCTACGTTTGGTAATCTCGCTCACACAAAACAAATTACAAGCACACGCGTTCTGACAAAAAGGTAATAATTTCACACTTTTACATGGTTATTGTCAGGTAAGTGTCGGTGATATACATATAAAAATGCATGCATACATGCAATACGTGTTTATTGCTGTTTATGGCGTTTTTGTAAGGTTCCACGTTTCATGAAAATGCGTACGTTTTTTGACGAGCGGGTCCTTCGCCTATACAACAGCAACAGCCAGACAGAAAAAAGTGTATGGCGACTGACTTTGCCTAGGGGTGAAGGGAACGTTTCGCGCAAATTTCGCAGTGTGCCAAGGAAGTGGCAGTGAAAGGTTAGCGAAGGTTCAAAGTCCAGTAAACATGGCGATGGATGGCATTGCCCGGCCTAATAGGGACAGTCGGACCATACTTGGAAGACGAAGGTTGGGAAGCGTATTTCGAATAAATGCAGTGAAACACTTGCCGGCGTTTCTGTCAATAATTGGAAGCCAAACGTACGCGGCATATTAATATCGCTAATGTCACCAACGCCACCTAGTGAAAAGACACTGGATCAATACAAAGAAGAAATGAAGGGGCACTATTGGCCGACGCCCCTCGTGGAACGTTTCAGATTCATGAAACGCCAACAAAGGGAGGGGGGACAGTGGTAAGGACTGTGGAATCAGCTAGTGGTTGGGATTCATAACGAAGCTATACAGAGACGTATGTTAGCTGAAACAGATCTCACCTATACCAAAGCTAGGGATAAAGCAACATCAATGGAGCTACCTGACAAAGACAACAAACACCTAACAGGATCAACAGAGGCATCAATATCGATTCACTATGTTGCGAGAAACAACGAAATGAGTAACAGGGCAGCCGGTGATCGAAAAGCACTCCCGTTACCGTTGCAGAGAAAAAACCACCGATCAGAGCAGTGCCAATTTGTGAACACTGTCTGCCACAACTGCAACAAGAGAGGTCATCTACAATGAGTATGCAGAAGCCAGAAGCAGCCTGGACGCGTGCCTTTCAAGAAGAGAGACTACGGTCAGAAGAAAGACATGACAAGATCAACTCCGAATGACCAGTCGAAGGTGCATCATGTTGATACAGAAGAAACTGGCAGAGAAACGTACCAGTTGTACATGCTGAAGGGTAAGGCGTACACACCTGCATTTTGTGCTGACCTCCAAGTTAATATGAAGTCACTTAGCATGGAGATTTACAAAGGAGCATCAGTCTCAATCATGAGTGAATGTACATTTCGCGAATGTTTCACCAACACCATCGTGCTGAATCCTAGCAAGTCGACGTTGAAAACATATACTGGGGAAGTTATGCCAGCTGTGGGAATGGCTGAACTTGGTCAGAGTTTCACAAAGCTTCATTTGAAGAATGCATACCTGCAGATCGAACCTTGAGGAGTCGTCTAAGAAATATGTGACGATCAACACCTCCCGTGGACTGTTCCAGTACAACCGCCTTCCGTTTGACGTCAGTTCTTCTCCGGCCATATTTCAGTTAGTGATTGATAACGCACTGCAGGGAATTCCCCATGTGTGTGCGTACCTGGGTGACATTGTTGTCACGGGTCGGTCTGAGGAGGAACATTTGCACAAACTCTGGACAAAGTCTTGTCAAGACTTGCGACGGCCGGCATGAGACTGAACGTCGACAAGTGCACCTTCATGGCTCCAAAAGTAACGTATATGGGGTACCGAATCGACAAGGAAGGAATGCAAGCAGTGAAAGAAACGATCCGTGCGATATCGATGGCACCTCCGCCACAGAACAGCAAAGAACTGAGAAGTTACTTGGGCTGTCTGAACTACTACGGTCGATTCATTCCGAACGTGTCTTCAGAAATCACACCACTAAACAGGTTGTTGACCAAGAATGCACGTTTTGTGTGGGGACTGGCAGAAGAATAAGCTTTCCAACGTTCGAAAGAGTTGCTGCAATCGTCAAACGTGTTAGTGCACTATGATCCGGAGCAGGGCTGGGTCCAATTACAACAAATCAATTACAATTACTTTACATTTTCAGTTCAATTACAATTACACTTCTAAAATTTTCAAATCAATTACAATTACACCATTTCAATTTCAATTACAGTTGTATTATGCAGAACCATTTGTTAATTATGTAGCGTGTGTTGCTGATTGTGTGTACGAATAATACGATTGATAAACAAATATAATGAACTTGGTGATGTTTGTACATTTTGTTGAACCGTGTTTTCATGATTGCATATACAATTAGCTAGATAAATATTATTATTCCTTACAAATATAATGTAATGTTTGCTTGGCTCATTAATTATTGTTTAATTACACGGAGTACAGGACAACTGTAAACAAAAATCACAACCATTTGAAATCCTAATGAGTGTCTCCAATCTACTAAGCCATTTCAAAGCAATTCTACTCATAAAATGTAACCACCAATAATTCATACCAGTTCATAAGCAATGTTCACATCAAGATACGTCCCGAGGGGTTTTGTGTATACTCCTTTGTGTACACCCATTTTGTCTACTGTGTTGTGCCCAGATTGGTTTACTTGGCAGTTGTGTTTTGAGGTTGTACCCTAGTTTGACTACCATGAGTCTATTGGCTTCAAGCCCAGTCAGTATTCTTACCTAATAAACCTGTGGGCTGTAGCTCACTCTCAAATGAGCTTATTTACTGACTTGGGCAGTGTAAATTACATTATCTGAACTGTCTGCTGGCAGATTGCAATTAAACATCGCTTAGGAAGGCCAGATGTATTATGTTGGTGCACTTGTTATATCTGAATATTCTTTTGATTATATGAGCAGGTCCTGCAGGTGTTATAATTAAGATCTTGATTTTCAATTTGTGTAACAGTATTTATATTTTTGTAGTTTTTTTATGGTAGTTTGCTATAGCAAAAATACTGTAATTGATTGTAATTGATGACATTACACAACATATTTCAATTACAGTTAGAGCAGAATTTCAAAATTGAGGTCAATTACAGTTACATCATTTTGTTGTAATCAATTACAACTGCAATTACAATTACATAATTGGACCCAAGCCTAATCATGCGAAAAAGTTGGTGTTGTCTTGCGATGCATCTCCACATGATCTCGGTGCAGTGTTTGTACACCGGTTGGAAGATGGTTCAGAAAGACCATCAGCTTTGCATCGAGAACCCTCGTTCCAGCAGAGAAGCACTACTCGCAAATGGAGAAAGAAGCATTGTCAGTGGTCTGGGGTGTAAAGATATTTCACTTCTACCTGTTTGGTCGACATTTCATCATCCACAATGATCACAAGCCAGTAGAAGGATTGCTTTATGAGGATAAACCAGTGCCACCCATGGAATCTGGAAGGATTCAACGATGGGCTCTAGCGTTGAGCGCCTATGATTACTCGTTCAAGTACAAGTCGGGTGACAAACTGGGAAATGCAGATGCTATGAGTCGTCTTCCATTGCCCCAGTTGCATACAGACGTACCGCTGCCTGCCGAGATCGTCTGTCTTCTTGAGTTCATTGTACACTCACAGCACGAGAAAGAGGCATCGACATGATTCACGAGGAATTGTACGAATGAAGACATTCGCACAAAACTACGTGTGGTGGCCAAAGTTAGACCACGATCTAGAGTTGAAAGTCAAGAGTTGTGTCACTTATCAGAGTAATTGACATGCACCAGCAAAAGCTCTGCTTCATCCATGTGAGTACCCGAAGAGGCCTTGGAGTAAACTGCACGTGGACTATGCTGGACCATATCAGGGAAAGATGCTCCTGGTAATCGTGGACGCATTCACCAAATGGGTGGAAGTGCATGTGATGAATTCTAGCACAGCTGAAGCTACAGTGGATAAACTGAGAACGACTTTCGCAATGTTTGGCATTCCAGAGACGGTGATTTCTGACAATGGTACCTGTTTCGTGAGTGAAGTGCTTCAGACATTCATTAGTCGGAATGGAATCAAGAACATCAAAGTAGCACCAAAACACCCAGCTTCAAACGGGCTGGCTGAACGTGCCGTGCTGTAAAGGAAGGGCTGAACAAGATGACCCACGGAACTCTGCAAACTAAGTTGGCATGGTATCTGTTTAAATACAGAAATACCCCCATGCTACCATGGGTAGATCACCAACGGAGTTGTTGATTGGCAGGAAAGTCAAGATACATCTTGAAAAAATACATCCCGATGCCAAGTTCATGGAGGAACAATAACAGAAACAAAAGAAGTACCGTGACAAGGACCGACAGATCAATGTTGGTGATAAAGTTTATGTTACCAATTTCAGCAGTGGGTCGTGTTGGCTACCGGGAGTAGTGCTGTATAGATCTGGACCGGTTTCCTACATCTTAGAACGGTTAGATGGTCGAACAGTGCGAAGGCATCAAGACCACATCTGAGCACACTACCTCCCTGAAATATCTGCGATAACAGTCTCGCCTAACGTGGAGGAAGTGGTCAGGGCAGAGCATAACAGAGCAGCAGATCAGTCAGTTGCACCATCGGGTCTGTTGGCAAACGTTGAATATTCGGCGAACATCACCGCTGGTCACACCACTAACAAGCAATCAACCCCGAACGCGCAGAGGTGCTGCCGACGACTCCACAGCTGCGTAGACCCGAACGTGTTCGGTAACCAGTTCAGCGCCTAGATTTGTGATTCTACGTAGACTCGAGTGTTGCTGAACATTACATGAAGGGTTATAATAGATAACTTGCAGATAGTAGTTTTCATGGTGATATTGAGAGAAATTAGGTCAGAATAATACCTCTTCGCCATAGCGTGGTGCAGGGCCGTCTACCTCTGTTCATCCACAAGTTCGTTAAGAACCGGAGTTATTGTTAACTGTAGTATTTAAATGGAAGACCTATTTGACATAGGCACGGAACACTGATGGACGGTATGGTTAGCCTGTGATAGAGTTTTAGATTGTCGAAACTAAAGGGGAGGAATGTTTTGTATGGCGCCATCCAACAGACTTAGTTAGAATTAGAAAACTGGGACTACCTAGCTTCGAGCCAGCATAACGTAGACTATGTTATTGTTGTATTCGCTAGTATAAATAAAGTTCGAGTTCGTTGTTCATGGCAGGAACTTCGATTCGTTATGCATGTTCACGGGACATGACAAATATGCAACGTCGTAGTAAATGGGACTATTATTAAACAGGTTCATAAGTTAATTATCTTCGATCACTACTAACTTTTGATTTGTAAATTATTAGAAAGGTTGATTAAAGACCATATGGTGGATTTCATTGTTAGGCATAATTTATTAAATTCATCTCAACATGGATTCCTAAAAGCGAGATCATGCTTAACAAATACGTTACGTTTTTTGGAAGAAATCACTAAGCGGATAGACGAGGGATCACCAATAGATATTATCTACTTAGATTTCCAGAAAGCTTTTTACAAAGTGCCACATCAAAGATTACTACTTAAATTAAAAGCGGGGATGGCATAATTGACTGGATAGAACAATGGGTAACTGACAGAAGACAGCGTGTTGTTGTAGATGGAGAAGTTTCAAACTAGAAATAAGTTTTGAGTGGGGTACCACAAGGATCAGTATTAGGACCTTTATTATTCTTAATATATATCAATGACTTGGACGACAATATAACAAGTAGCGTACTCAAATTTGCGGATGACACAAAAGTGTTTAGAAAGGTTAACACTGATGGTGATAAACAACATTTACAAAACGATCTAGACAGATTTGTGAAATGGTCTGAGAAATGGCAGATGTTGGTCAATTTTGGGAAATATAAATGCCTACATACAGGACATGGGAACTTGTAAATTACAAAATGGGAGATACTGTTCTGGGTACTACTGTAAAAGAAAATGACTTAGGAGTTATAATAAGCGTTGATATGAAAGTTTCAGAGCAGTGTGGTATTGCAGCTTCAAAGGGTAATCAACTTATTGGGTTGATCAGGAGACACATAACATACAAGGAAAAAAGCTAATTATACCTCTGTATAAAACAATAGTTTAGACTTCATTTAGAATACTGTATACAAGCGTGAAGACCATATCGTAAGGAGGATATAGATACGCTTGAACGCATACAGAGGAAAGCAACTTAGCCTGCATGCGTCCAATACAAACATTACTAATAACACATGGCAGCTGTGGAACACACCTGACAATTCAAAACTCTGTATATCATATTTATGGCATCTGACAAAATGTTTCTTATTTTTTTCTTCAAATAATTCCTTAGATGTTATGCTAAAATCAGATAGAAGCGATACCAGTGAGTTTAATATTATACGACGTTTGTCATATTACGATTTTTGCAACTTTACTAAAATATGTGAAGCCAATAAATCACATTTTAGCCTATACTGAATCTACAAATGCGAAATTCAGTGAACTTGAAACATTTGTTGATGAACAAAAAACCATAAACTTTAAGTTCAGCATTATTTGCTTACAAGAGTGCTGGATAGCAGACCATTAAGACTTAGCACAAATTCAACTAAATGGAAATAGCTTAATCATCCAAGATAAATCATCTAGCAGCAAACCTACATCACTTCTTCTAACCACAAACTGGTATACACGACCATTATACACGGATCAGAAGTCAGATAAGAACATTCAGTGCAAAACATGAATTTGCTACATGTATTACATACAACATACCTCGCACAATAAATAGCACACCCAAGAAAATCATGCAAAAGATAAATACACATAGCATACAAGGTTTTCAAATTATGCTAAACATATTTTCTTAAAATATATAAAGATGATAATACAAAACTGCTACATATACACAATAAAGAAAAATGCCTATTACTGTAACCGTTTCATATGCAGATGCATCTGAATGAAGTACATGAACATATGCATCACACTTCACACACATGCAAACCCCCCCACACACACACACCACATGCACGCACGGACGCATACACACTGTTGTCGACAACTGGCCAGAAAATAATTTATATCAGGAATTACTTTTATCTTTTCTTTCCGTTTTTGTTTTATTTTATCTTTAAAACTAATAAAGTTTTGATATATAAGGTTATATAAAGTGGCTGTCCTGTGATATCGACTTTATCAGGTCTTAACAAGAGTCTCCTTGGCCATATTTGCTTAAATTACACACAGGACTGTACAATACATGGAATTTGATAAACTATCTGATCAGATTAATTATATATTCATTGTGAGGACATTACTTATCATACTGTTCATATTACATATGTACGTTTGTTAAATCTTGTTTGTCATGCGTATGTGAACTGTGTATGAGTGTTCAACATAAATTATGAATGTATAGATAGGCTTAGATAATATGTTCATGTATTGAATCATTAAGTTCATGTATTGTAAAGGGCTCACCAAACTAAGTGCAACATCTGATTTCACTTACATGACTTGATTTTGGTTATCATCTCAAGCATATTTTGGATGTTCTTCTTCCTGTTTTCAATCTGGTGCAACTCCGACTCTCGCCATCCTAACACTCTTTGTAGCACCTCGATGGGGGAATCTTCTGTCGTTGTCGCAGGCACCGCCAATGGTCTATTGCATTTCAGCAGAATGGCACACATCTCGTTCAGCTCATGTGTGTGATCAAGGATCAACTTCAGCATGGCAATGCTTGTTTGCCCTGTCATCAAGTGTCGGATTGTATCGTTGAGACAATTAACCGCGTCACTGACAATACGGCAGCACTGTTCATTCATAACCGGATTTGTGGAATGCTCGTCTGTAAAAGAAGCAAGCATGGTACGAATACGGCCCATGTTATCACATTACATCACTCCATCTTACCATGTAGAGATCACATTGTAATATGTTGTTTGTCTGGTCATGGTATTGTTTTACAGGAACAAATGTCCGGAAATGGCCTGTTATGTCAATTCAAACACAAATAAATATAAACAATGACTCTGTTATGTGAAATAAATACAATGGCTTACTCACATTTAACGCATAATTGGTAATACTACAATTATTCTCCACACAATAAATATTTACATAGGTACATCGGGTGCTGGGATGGGTGAGTGCATGTACAAAAATAAATAATTAACACAATTAGTAGGAAAACTTACATGTATGGTTTTACTGTAATACAAAATTACATTCTTTCTTGTCGATTAGACTGCTATGTTTATGTTGTAATGATCCATAGTATATCAGGCCCGTCTTCAGGGTTATGAAAAAGGAGGTTCGGGCGTACACAATCATCCGGGGATTTCTGGGATACTTTTTATATTTTTGGCGACCATCTGAAAGTAAACCAACTGTCAAAATATGTTGCCCTTATGACATTTCGCACTGCCCCTATGAGTTGAACGTTCGTTCGTGCGTGTGATCATTTATGTGTAGTGCGTTTCATATAACGGATAACAAAATTTACTCACAATTTAATTCCAAGTAACGCGCAAACGGCGGCCAGTTGAAGATGTGTTCGATGATCATTCCTGGATCTTCTAACATATGTTCTGTGGCATGCATTTTTGGCCAGGTCGTAATGAACTTATGTGAGAGCAGCTGACGGATATTGTCTCCCCGTAAGGTGTTGGCTTGTTCCAAGAGGAATTGTGCAATGCACTCGTCACTCAATGCCTCAAATGCTCGACCGCTGAAAAACTTCTCAAGAAGTGGGTTGCACTTTGTGAGGTCGGTCTTGCAGTATAGCACGAGAACGCCACACATCTTCACCTATAACCAGCGACAGCCATAGCAATTAATACTATATAAATTATATATATATATATATATATATATATATATATATATATATATATATATATATATATATATATATTTGAATGAGGACACTACGTGGAAATGTATTTTAGTTATTTATTAATTTTTGTATCTGTATTATAATTTAATTTGTATAATCTTGAATAAATATATAAGTTAAGATTACACAAATAAAATTATAATAAATATAAAAAAATAACTATAACCTCATTCACTTCACAGTTGGCGTATTCTTCAGTAGGCAACAGAGGACATGTCCGGTCCGGACACCGCTTGCAGCGCGGAACTACCAGCAAACGCGGGCCAGTAGAACAAATGTCGTGGGTAATTGAGTGTTATCTCGGGTGATTAGTTATGTATCCTGGTGCAAGGCCATGCAAGATGGAAAAAACAAAGACCACTAGTGTGTAGTGAACCCACCAGCGAACGGGAAGCCAATGTAACGCCATCGGCACATGAGTTATGTACTGGTGCTTTCGCTGTCTCACGATCATTCTGGCTGCCGAACTCTGCGCTATCTATAGCTTGGTCTTAAGTGCCCCAGTGACACCGTACATCACTACATTGCTGTATTCCAATCGCTGTGTTATTAAGGCGTGGACTAGTCTTGCATGCATCAATGGTGAGGCATCTACGTGGTCGGTGATGAGGCAATGCTACATTTGCATACGATAACACATGATATGTTTTGCAAATGTTTGCAGTTCGGTGCTGCGATGACAATAGCAATCATTTAGCAAGAGACTGTGGTTAATAATTCACTGCCTCGTTTCTCAAGAAAAGAATTACCCCACTCGGACCTTTGTAGAATTCCATATTATATATGTGCTTTCCGGGTGTTGTGGCCACCAACACATACAGTCGGACTCATGTTCGACATGTAGGGCTCCGGCCATAGATATGCAGTGCCTTGAACGCCGATGTTGCGCAGTTGGATGATTAAAATCGATTTGTAAATTGTGTCCGCGCAATAATGTCGACGTTGGCTTTATATAAGGTCAGTTTTTATATATCCCGGTATACAGACCTGTTCCTTCCACCAACTCAACTTCTCTGGGAAACATTCACCCACTCTGAAATTATTGCGCAAAGACTATTCGTACACACATGTCCATCGCTGTCCTTTGCAAGAAACTTATTTGTACAGCTGAGTGAACTGGAGCAACGTGTGGTGGTTTTTTTGGACATTTCCGTACTAACGAGAATATGGCACCTCTTGTGATACTGGAAAACGCACTGACTGTGCAATACTGTTCACAGTGCATGCCCACAGTGCTGACAGTGTGTAGGGGTTTACTGCCAGATAGAAATTACGGTTTAAACAAACCTTCGTTCAATTATAAAGCTATACATGTGCATTGTGTCAGAGTTGTTAATGAGTGCAAGTATTATTGATGTTATTGTGGGGAAATTGTGATATTGTTATTCCGGGATGAGATAGTGTTTGTGTGCGTGCGGTGCAACTGTACAGTGCTCAGGGTTTTTTACGGTTCAGCTCACACAGGCAGTGCAACATTTCACAAGGCCACGGTCCAACCTTTTACCAGGCGCATTATCGTGCATATATACACACAACACAATATTTTTTATTTACTTTTGAATTTCACTCGGGCATGGAGGGTTTTCACCCGGGCAACTTGCCCGTGTGAAAGGCCTTAAAAAAACCTGACTGTGTTTGTGGCTGTGAGCACGCTTGTGTTTGAGCGTGTGTCCGAGCATGTGTGCGTCTTTAGTAGCAAGCGTGTGCCGCAACTACAGTAGGGTCAATTCAAATTCACTACTTTTTCGTTAGATGTGCTCCGATTAATTCGAAATAGTTATCACTCCTTTGGTAGCGAAGCAACCACATACCTGTTTGATCCTGAAGTCTAGTTCCAGAAGAATGTGTTGCCGCCAGCGCTCAGTATATTGGTCACTGCCAAATTCAATGCCAATGAGTCGGCTCCAGACCTGTAGCATATACATTCTAAATATGTATTATAACATTTAAACAATGACTATTCCTGACAGGGATTCTGGTTGTATAATATACCTGCTGCACAGATAAGATGGAATTTTAAATATGATCGAAACAATATAAAATAAAAAAAATTGACGAATGTCGTAAATTAGTGGTCCTATGCTGTTGCTCTATCAAATTCACAACATTACGTAAATATACATATACCCACCAGCAGAAAGAAATGTTACAAAACAGTGATAACCAGCTGGACAAGAGGTAGACCAGGTGATTGAATGAGTTAAGAATGGTTGGAAGAAACGTGACATTCAGCGAGATAACCGTTGATTGGGATGCCAGAGAGACGAGAGGAGGGACGGATTATGTAAGACAAGTTTAGGGAGGTCGGAGTTTCTGTGACAGATACGTGATTGAAGAAAAGCATCAAGGATATCATTTTTTTTCTGAAGTTATTATTTTGTTTTTAATACGAACCAGTAACTCATTCGAATCAACAAACTGGTTGTATACGGTTAGCATACGCATGGGCAGGGTCTGCCTGAGCCAGCACACAATACACTCAGTAAGTGTATTGAATGTACTCTCAACCGCATCCAGCATTATCTTGCTCTCAGGTCGTGCTGGGCCCTCCTTGTGGACAACGTTGTACAGTGTGGCGATGCTGGCAGCTACGACACACACAACCGATTCCAGTGTCTCGTGGCAGGATGAGAACGTCAACATACTCAATGCTTTGTGGAGGAATTCCAACGAAATCACTGTGATGACATGTGCGTGCTTCTCCAACAATTCTCTGTCAAAAAACGGGCTTTTATTGTCATTGTAATACTGTGCTAGTAGCTTCGTTTATGACAACTGGTACTCAAACAGTTTCTTTATATATATATATATATATATATATATAAGTGTTCGCACGCACGCACGCACACACGCACACACACAATCTCGTTAGATTGGATCCCTACACATGCAAATCGATCATTTTGTAGAGCACACCACATATTCCCCGCTAATTATTTGTATATATCACGCACATGGTTGGGGTACATTTCCTTTCAATTTGTTAATTTCCACTCCATTAAAAAATTACAGTTGTCCCATCAACAAATTTCATTTCCAATCTCGTTAATGTCAGTGTCCCTATTGCAGTTTTTCCTGCTCAACTAAGGGCTTTGTAAATATAAAAACAATCCAATAATCCAAAAAAAATTATATGTGGGTGAGTGGATCAAGGGTCCACTCGGATAAAAAAAAATTGAAAGTGTTTTTAGACAATTTTCCTGATCGAAGCAAATAAAAACAAGCACATGCGACTTATACAGGGGGAAAATGGCAAAAAACGCTCCCGCGAGAGCGACACTGACTCTTAATCCCCTGCAAAAATCAGAAAGCAGTATACCACATGCAAAGTCTGTGAGAAAACCTTCACAGCCCTCGTTACTTGTTAAAACATAAGAAAGACACGGGACACATGCAGAAAAGAAAGTGAGGAATTCAAGTTGTGAAATTGTGTGCATGTATTGTTAGGACATTATTGTTGTAATAGCAGACATTTTGATCTCACTGTATACTGTAGACATTGATAACAGCGCTGAGAATTGCAGACATGCGTGTACATTTTTATATTTGTAAATGTGTTACTTTTTCATAAAATATACCATTTATGAAAACAGGTCCGAGACTTGCAGAAATGTATGTACACATGTTACCTTTTCATAAAATAAACCATTAATGAAAGTGCAATTCAATTTGTATGTATTGACACTTTACATTTTTTTGGATGGGAGGTGGGTGGATGGGGTCAGTCAAATCCAATTTTTTTTATTATTATTGGATATTTTATATTTACAAAGCCACTAAGCTACTACTAATACATCTTGAATGTTGTGACTTGCTTGAATGAATGTTATTTGATAACAGTCACTTCACAGATGTCATTTATAAATCAATGAATTATGTTGCGACTTTGTCCTTTGATATAATTATAATATATTTATTATTAATTTAACAATTCAGAGATATAAAAGTATACATACGATCTGAAATTTACTAAACATTAACCATATAAAAATGAAGAAAATAAACCGGAAACGTCTTTTATGCGACAGGATTCGATCGCGGAACCTTATCATTCCTAATCGAAAACTTTATCCATTAGATCGCACTCAAACACACCCAAATTAATGAAAAAGTAACCCCTGAACCTGGCAGTTGGCACATCATCACCGCATGTGAATGATATAAACGTGCCCGCAAAAATATCGCTCGTGAGTGTAACTATCTAATAAGGTATTATTGTATTGGGACACCCCAATTCCACGTATGCAAATGTTTGTATAAACGGAATGCATCGAGAGTCTATCCTCGATTGTGGCGTCACTGTTTGTCGCACACATCATCGCCTGGATGCAATTAGCCACGATTAACCAGGCTCCTTGCTGTGGCGACAATAATGAGTTTATTTCAACAACAGTAAACCTACAAACACAACTGAATTTTAAACATCAATAGTACAAGTTGAAAAAGGGCGAGAAGAAGCGTAATGCTTATGTTGCTTGCCCAATCACTTACGACAGTAAATAATACAATTATACGAGTGTAAGTGTTTTATAAAGAGAACATTAAAAATTCTACTGCAATACAATTCACCATAATCGGTCTACTCATTGGTTACATAACTATGCAATACTTGAACGGTATAGTTCTTTTTGAAAAGATGAACACTATTGCAATGAATTAATTAGGTGTCAAGGGAATTCCATAACTTTACACCGTTAATTGATATACACATTGTCTTTAGATTAATGCGTGCATACTTTTGTTTAAATACAATTTTTTTGGAGTCATATAGATAGGTTCATACAAAACGAAAAGCTTTTGTATGTTGTTTGGCAATGAATTGTTTAAATGCCTCATACATAAATTCAGCAGTTGAGAGAAAGAGAGAGAGAGAGAGAGAGAGAGAGAGAGAGAGAGAGAGAGAGAGCGCACATGATAAGCATGTTTTACATCACTGGTGTTAAGAACATCATCCCAGGATTTATAAATTACCTCATTTCTCTTTATTTTATATTCACATATTGCAAAGATTGTTAAGTGATCACTAATGTCATTAATTAGTATACCAGAAGTAAGGTGATGTCGGAGTTCGTTAGTAAAAATTTTATTGATTAGAGTAGCTGAGATATCTGTGATGCTGGTGGGCGTATCAGTTAGAGGGTAAAGACCCAAACTGTACATCATATCAAGGAAATATCTTGGTACTGCTGTGATTTTCATGCTTTAGCAAATCTATATTGAAATTACCACATACAAAATATTGTTTTACCCAATTTGGCGCCCCATAAAATACTTTCTAGTTTCTCTTAAAATGTTTAGAGACAGCTGATAGTAACATTCGAATAATTCTTTATAGATAATTTCACTGAGACGCATTTAAAGATTTGTTCTACTGTCACTGATTTGGTCATTTGCCAGACAGCTTTTTAATTGTGCATATTACAACACCACCATCTCTTCGATCATCCCTAGTAATGTGACAACCATTGTAAATGTTTATATTATAGTAATCGATTAGGTCTAATTCAGCCCATGTCTCAGATATGGAGATGATATCAAATTGCAGATCAAGTTCTGCGAGGTAGTCTCTAATTTTTCTAAGTTAGTTTAAGACTTCTAGCATTAAATGTATGACAATCCCTTCGCTTTACTAATGTTGTTTTTGAATTGCATGCCAGTGTAATAGTCACATTTTGATGCTAATTATTTTTTTAAGAAAATGTTGTATGGGTCAATGTCATTTTCGAAACCAAAATACTTGAATAAGTTCACATTAAAGTAGGAATATTTATCAACTAATGTATGAATATCAATTTTTTTTCAACACAGTAATTTTCAAATATACATTCATCATCGCTTATATTCTGAAATGGGAAGACTTCACAGCAAGAAGGACAGTGGTAAACGATATTTTGTCTACGAATTAATATATATTGGTGTTTTGTTAGTATCGCACAAGTTCTGTGGAGACTTGTTTCACATAGTTCATATTTAACTACATAATTATTCAAGTTCCAATTACAAACGGGGCATGAATATGTCTTTGGTAAGGTTTTAGCCATTTCTATTGATAGTGAATTTACTTCACAATCTTTCAAGGTCCGCTAGGGTCTTCACTTTCAACCTTTGCCCATCCTCTCTAACCTTTATGAAGACGCAGCAATGCTGTGTCCACACATTGAATTTTCTTTTCTCTCTTTTCAATTGTCTAGCATGACGGAGCAGTTCATTATTGTAGGACGACAGGTGGTCGTTTATATTAATTAATTAATTTGTACCCTTAAGCACACGTCGTTTCGCCATCAGTTCCGCCTTTTCATGCCGTACGGTTCGAGATGCACATTTAGTTTCTGACGAGCGAAGTTGATGAAGTTTGTTGACACTGCCGAACTCTCGGTGATTGAGGGTGGTTTGTCGTCTGTTGTTGGCGTGGAATGCTTGTTCTGCTTTGGCGTGGCAGTGGCCGCGGCGTAACTGTGGAGGTTCACTCCCGTAATGATGATGTCCTTTTTTCATGGTTTGTCAAAAAAATATACGAAGGATTTCACAGCGATCTGTCAAAACGAGCGCCGTCGTTTTCGTCATGCATGGTGTAGATTTTCGCAGTTTCGGCTGAGCCAAGGGTCTTGACAAACACGTTGCAGTTACGTGTCCAGGTCAATGCAATTTGTTGGTCTTTCTTAAATTTCCTGGCCACCCGAGCGATGTTGCTGTTCTCAGGCATAAGATGTTTGTTGATGTAAATGTTTGTGTGTCTGAGTTTCTTGGCATTATGGAGGACAGTATTTTTGTTTTTAGATTCACAAACCTCACTATTACATGTCTTACGTAGGTATTGACAAAGTATAACTCAAGAATATCAACTTGTAGTGTAGCGTGAACAGAAGCTTTACTAACCGACCCAATTTGATACAAACAACTAGCGTGGCGTCATCTAGCGAGTAGTAATAACATTATAACGCAACATCCTTCCCCACATGGAGAGGCATACAACATTTATAGATACACAAATTAAATTAACATAGTGACAAGCATTAATCAACTATAGAACGTCTGTATAAGTATGCTTCATTTGTTTAAATGTCACCATATTAAATGTCCACACGAAGATCTTAAAAGCTTCTTTGTATGTGAGATGTGTACAGCTTTCTAAAGGTTTTACAAGTTCAGCTTTCTAACACGCTTCACAAGTTCAGCTTTCTAACACGTTTAACAAGTTCAGTTTTCTAACAGGTTTCACCACCCTTCTGGTTTTCGTCATGTATGACTGTTTCACGTTCGGCGATGAGGGGATTCGTCTAATGTATGTTGACTCTATCACGGGTGATTGCGCTTTGTCAGGGCTCTTCATTGGAGTAATGCCGACTGTCTCGTCTGGAACTGTGCATGGCTGTGATGGTCGAAGTGGAGACCGTTGAACGTTTATTTCTCTGGGTCTCGGGGACTCTCGCAGAAACTGTCGGTTTCGGCGATGTTTACGTCCATCATCCGTCACTTCGTAGGACCGTCTCACAAGCCGTTTAGTCACAGTTGCTTGTACCCACTCCCGTCTCCCAGCCTGGATTGGCTGAATTCTTACGATATTGCCTGGTTGCAATGGTCTCAGCATTTGCCTGTTGCTACAACGTTCACCGACTCTTGCTTGTTTGTCTTCCTTTCGTTCTCTTTCATCTTTGGAGTAGCCACTTGATGGTTTCAGAACATAAGATTTCGTAGGAACAAGAGTCTGTTCTGCGTCCCATGAGTCGTTGTGCTGGACTGGTTTTCAGACCTTCTGTTGGTAAGTTTCTCAGGTTGAGTAGACCAAGGTATGGGTCTTCCTGTGCAGTTCTGCATGTTCTTAGCAGTCGCATCGCTATCTTGATGGCAGTTTCTGCAGCACCATTCGCTTTACTGCTACCAATACTTGACATCTCATGGGTAAGTCCCCACTTTTCACTGAACATCTTGAATTTGTGAGAAGTGTATTGAGGTCCTCCGTCACTGATTACAGTATCCGGCACACCATGCTTTGCGAAGTGGTGTTTCAATTTCGTGATAACATCTTCAAATAGCGTTTCCTTCAGAAAATCAATTTCGAAGAAGTTACTGTAGTAGTTCACTGTGATCAGATAGTTTCTTCCCTCAAATGAGAGTAGATCTGTGCCAACCTTTTGCCAAGGACGACCAGGGACGTTGTGCATGAACAGCGGTTCAGCAGCTTGTTTGTCACTGTGAGTGGCGCATGTATCGCATGACTCTATGTATTGTCGAATTTCGCTCGACATGCCAGGCCAGAATACCAATTCTCTAGCATGTGACCTGCGTGTAGTTTCACTTTGATATGCCGGTATGACGACTCTTTCGCCGCGCAGAATTATTCCATCTTGGACGGTTAGTTCGTCACGATAGCTGAGGTAAGGAGTCAGTCAGTTTGGCACTGCGTCTTTGTTTTCATGGTGGTGTTCTTCAAACAAGACAGACTTTCATCTCATTCAGTCGCTACGCGGATCTCATCAAGTCGATCACTTTTGATGGGTAGGAATGAGAGATTGTTCACAGACACCTGTTCCGAGCACAGTATGTCTGGTAGAGGTGAGCGAGAAAGACTGCGACTGGAATCGATTTTCCACTCTTATATGTTAACATATAGTTGTACTCTTGTGTTGTCAGAAGAAGTGCTTACAAACGTTTTGGGGCCTTTGACAACGGTTTCGTCACAATAGCGACTAGTGGTTTGTGATCGGTGTCAACACTGATATGTCGCCTGTACTTACAGTGATGAAACTTCTCCAATCCGAAGCTCACGGCCAGCATTTCTGTTTCTTTTTACGCATACCGTATCTCAGTCTCTGCTAACGTTCTGCAAGCATAGTCCACATGCTTGCCTTCTTGGAAGAGTGCTGATCCAAACCCATATTCGCTTGCATCGTTTTCAAGTCTCAATTCCTTTGTAGGGTCGTGGAATGCAAGTACATGTGCGTTGATTAGTATTTGTCTGACAGTTTCAAACGCGTCTTGCTGTGAATCTGACGTCCACGTAACGTCGTGTTTAGTCAGATTCCTCAAAGGGTACATGACATCCGTCATGTGCGGCATAAACTTGGCGAGGTAGTTATCCATTCCGAGGTAACGACGCAGTTCTTCAACATGCGTTGGTGCAGCCATTTTAGTGATAGCCTTGACTTTTTCAGGGTCAGACTGCAATCCATCCTTTGTTATGCGATGTCCCATGAAGGTCACTTCGCTCATGCGTAGTTGTAGTTTTTCTCGCTTCAACGTTCCATGAAAACTATCAAGTTGCGGTCATGTTCTTCGATATCCTTGCAATGGATGATTACATCATATGTGGTGCACACGACACCTGGCAGACCATCGAGTGCCTCCAAGAGTTTCTTCTGGAATATTTCCGATGAGACAGACATGCTAAATGGCAGACGGACGAATCTGTAACGACCACAGCATGTCTGGAAGGTTGTCAGCATAGTAGATTCGCGATCGAGTTGCACATGCCAGTAGCCAGGTGAGAGATCTGCTTTGGTGAACATGCGAGATTGTCCAAGTTCGTGTAGCGTATCTTCGAGAATCGGAAGAGTATAGAGCTCACAAGAAAGTGCTTTATTCAGTTCTCGAGGATCAATGCATACTCTTACCCCACCATTCTTTGTTACGACAACAAGTTGGCTCACCCATGGAGTTGGCTATTCCACCTTTGTGATTACGCCTAACTTTGTCATTCTATCCAGTTCTGCCTTTAGTTTTGGACGAACAGCGATAGGTATACCTCTCGTGGGCATGACTGTTGAATCGTCTCATCGACGTGGAGATGTACTTTTCCTGGGAGCACCCCAACTTTGCCATCGAACATATCGGGATGTTGTTCAACGGGAGAAACCGTAGCGACTTTCTCGATATTCTGTTCATTGATCTTCATCAATTTCATCTTCTTCGCAGTTTTGTACCCGAGTAGCGGTGTGTAGTTGTGTACCCGAGTAGCGGTGTGTAATTATCTCTCACAACCACAAATTCGATGGAGTACGTTTTCTTTTTCTTTGGATTCTTTACCACTGTATGGCAGATCCCTAGTGGAGCAGCTTCTGTGTTGTTCCCCATTTTAAGTTTGCGTGTAGTAGGCTTTATACCATGTACAGGAGTGGTATTTGTTCGTTCAGCCATCGGTAGTCTAATACGGCACTTTTAAACAAATGGCACCAATGCGCGGTATTGTGAGGATCATTTTCACAGTATCAAAGACAAAGTGTATACGTGCAAGCGTACGCGTAACAACGTTCTACAGCGTCACCACCGCTAATTTCATACAAATAGCTTCTGTAGCTACGTAGAAATAGTTCATGGCGTTAGTTTCTCTTAATCAGTTATACGTTAGTGGAGTTGAAATAATTTTCCACTTAGCTAGTGTCCGCCGTTTGTGAATAGTATGTCGGGCTCGACATCGAGGTATCGTGTTCACAGTGTCAATCACCTGGCGTCCGACACTTTCAACGGGGGTTGCTTGAAGTCGAACTTGGTCACCAGCAAAGTTCGTCAAATGAAGTCTCTGTAGAGCTGTAATTTCTGTGACCGCCGCAAGCCACCATGTTACGTGTTTTACGTATGTATTGACGATGTATAACTCAAGAATAACAACTTGAAGTGTAGTGTGAACAGAAGCTCTACCAGCCGACCCAATCTGATACAAACAACTAGCGTGGCGTCATCTGGTGAGTAGTAATAACATTATAACGATGATGTTAGGTTTGTCGTTTTTTGTACTCCCATTTGCTCTTGGTTGTGTGTGGATTGGGTGGCATGCGGAAATGTCTGCTTTGGTGATATGCAGATAGAGTTAGTTGGCCAGGAACGATACCACACCGCCTTCGACTATAGTGTCGAGTTCTTGCTCATCGTCACCTCTTCCCCTCGATGGTGTTGCGGCCGAACTGTACTTTCTGTGGTTTATTTCCAGACCGGAGATGACAATGTTTTCCAGTCTGGAATACTGTTCAAGGTGGTCAAGTCTGGACTCTAGCGTTTTTATTTTGCTGTTCTTCTCGGTATCTTCTCACTCAAGTCGTTTCATTTCACACAACACTTGGGCGATCTCTTGTCGTATATGGGCAACAGTACGTTCATCTAATTTCGCACTTATGAACGACATGGCTTTTTTTAGATCTTCCACGTCGTCAGGCTTCGGTTGTTCAATGTTAGATGTAGGCAAAGTCAATCGCCATATAATTGTTTTCTATCTGGTTTTGGCTGTTGTGTAGGCAAAGGACCCGCTCGTCAAAAACGTACGCATTTTCATGAAACGTGAAACCTTCCAAAAATACCATAAATAGAGCAATACACACTTATTTCATGTCTGTGTGAATTCTTACATGTATATCACTAAAGCTATCTGACAATGACCATGTAAAAGTCTGAAATTATTACATTTTTGTCAGAACGCATGTGCTTCCGACATCTGACAGAAAACCGGATGCTGTGTGAGCGCGATTACAAAACGAGAATATCGTAGGTCAGGATGCAATCACAAACACCTGTGATAAACATGCAAGTTATTAAAGTGGCCGATCAATGGCAATGCCAATGTTGCGGGGTTGAGAAAATGTCTGCAACACGCTATACTCATACTGACGGTTAGTTTCAACTTTCAATCGCGTCCACAGGCGTGTTGTTACATCAGAATAACAGAATGTCCGAAAAACATGCCTAAAGCAGATTATAGATGTGTCTGTTTAAATGTTAGGAGTATAGTAAATAAGAAAAACGAATTAAACATTATGGTAGAAGATATTGACCCTCACATAATTGGTGTAACAGAATCATGGGCCAACACAGACATTACAAATGCTGAATTAGGATTGACAGGATACGTAATGTTTAGGAGAGATCGAATAGCATAGGAAGAAGGGGAGGGGGAGTTATTTTATATGTTAAAGAATCTATTCAGGCTTATTAAATAAAACTAGAAAGCGAAGCAGATTACGATGAAGCTGTTTGGTGCAAAATAGTTTCAGGAAATTCAAAATTAACTATTGGATTAGTTTACCAAAGTCCAAACATAACCGAAGAGGATAACACCAAAATACAAAATGCTATAAAGGAAGTTAGTAAAGGGGAATGTATCATAATGGGAGATTTTAACCATGGACACATACAATGGAAATCTGTAGAGAGTACAGGGGGGTGAGGACCAACAATTTCTATTTTTAATTCAGGATAGCTTCCTTACTCAGCACGTGCTAGAACTAACCAGGGGAGAAAATGTATTATATATAGTTTTATCATCACAAAAAGAATTAGTGGACAATGTAAAAATACATGAAACATTGGGTAACAGTGACCACAATCAAATACATTTTGACATCAATGTAAAATCAGAAAGTAAAAATAAAAAAAACGTATAGGAGAAACTTCCACAAAGGTAATTATAAAGATATGAGAAAATACTTAACAAAGCTAGATTGGAATAACATGCTGATGAATAAGACCGCAACTGAATGTTGGAATATTCTAAAATATGAAATTGAGAGTATAATCGATAAATTTGTTCCCTTGAAAAAACAAGGAAAACGGTCTAGAAAGAAACACTTGTCAAAAGAAGCTATTTAAAAATAGTGTTTAAGCAAACTATGTGCAGGGTTTATAGGCGTACCAGAAAGGATGAAGACTATGCAAATTACAAAGAGGCACTTAACCTAGCTACAACTGAAATTAGAAAATCTAAAAGAACCTTTGAAAAAAAATTGGCAGGTAATATAAAAAATGACAGCAAGAGTTTCTATGCTTATACAAGGAGTAAACAGAAAGTTCGAGATATGGTCGGACCACTGGAAAACAACAGGGGAAACATAATTTCAGACGGGTTTCAAATGGCAGAGGTCCTGAATGAGTATTTCAGCTCAGTTTTTGCCACAGAAGATATCAGCTCACTTTCAGTTCCATTTACTAAATTTGAGGGCAATACATCAAAACATTTAGGGCAGTTATTTGTAACTCCTGAAATGATAGCAAACAAAATTAAGAAGATGAAAAATAATAAATCACCTGGAGTTGATGGGATACCACCAAAACTGCTTAAGGAAATTGTTGAGCAAATTAGTACACCACTTGCAAAATTGTTTAACTTGTCACTAGAAGAAGGAATATTTCCTTCAGAATGGAAAGAGGCAAACATTATGCCGCTATTTAAGAAGAGATCGAGGAACAAGCCAGAAAATTACAGACCAGTGAGTTTAACATCAGTTGTATGTAAATTACTCGAAACATTAATTAGAGACCACATGGTGGAATTCCTTGTAAAACATAAATTAATAAATACATCTCAACATGAGTTCCTAAAAGCAAGGTCATGTCTAACTAACCTCTTATGTTTTTTTAAGAAATTACAAAGTGGGTAGATGACAGGTCACCAGTGGATGTTGTCTACTCAGATTTTCAGAAAGCTTTCGATAAAGTGCCACATAGAAAAGTGGCTTACACACAGAAAACAGAGAGTAATAGTAGATGGTGAGATTTCAAACTGGAAATCTGTTTTGAGTGGGGTACCACAGGGATCAGTATTAGGCCCTATACTGTTTTTAATATATATAAATGATTTGGAAGATGACATATCTAGCAAAGTACTCAAATTTGTAGATGACACAAACGTATTCAGAAAGGTTACTAATAATACAGATAAACAACGTTTACAGGATGATCTAGATAAACTAGTTAAATGGTTAGAAAAATGGCAAATGTTATTCAATTTTGGGAAGTGTAAATGTATACACATAGAACATGGAAACATGGATGAAGAATATAAAATGGGGGATGCTGTACTAGGTAGAACCACACAAGAAAAGGACTTAGGAGTAACATTTAGTGCTGCCATGAAAGTTTCAGAGCAATGTGGGATTGCTGCTTCGAAAGGAAATCAATTTCTAGGGCTAATTAGGAGAACTATCATGTATAAGGAGAAACAGCTAATTGTACCCCTGTAAAAAGCAATATTTAGACCACATTTGGAATATTGTATTCAGGCATGGGGGCCATATCATAAAAAGGACATAGACAAGCTAGAAAGAATACAATGAAGAGCAACTAAAATGATTCCAGAATTGAGAGACCTTAGTTCCGAAAGTCGCTTATTACAATGTGGTTTGACAACACTAGAGACCAGGAGACAAAGAGGAGACCAAATAGAAGTGTTTAAAATAGTGAATGGTTATGAGGATGCTGACAGGAATATGTTCTTCAAACTTAAAGAAGGCAGTAGAACCAGAGGACACAAAGCAGCATTAGTTAAGGAGCAATGTAGGTTGGACACGAGAAAGTACTCTTTCTCACAGAGAGTGATAAATGAATGGAACAAACTGCCAAATGATTATGTTAATGCTAGTAGTGTGAATATGTTTAAAAATTGAATTTACAGATATTTGATAAGGGCGGGCTACACATAGATGAGAAAATTGTTGGACTCTCGATAAGCCAATGGCTTCCTTGTCCACTTGCCATCTGGAACTTGTTTGGGATAGCAATCTTGTTAAATCTTGTTAAGAATTAACAGTGCGCCATTGGCATTGTTAGCATCGAGAAAGCCATGCGCATCAGTATGTTTTGTATACATACATGCACAGCAAACATTGTCACAACCAGTGGGCAGTATACCAATTGGTAATGGCACAGACTAAAGCCAAGGGTTTGTCTCGTAAAGCTAAGTACCTTCAGTTTTGACAGTCATTATATTTTATTCAGTCATTATTTTTTCACTATGACAGCATTGTGTGATTTATTTAATTTATTTATTTGCAATGAGCCTACTTTGTAAGCGAATCACAGAATGTATAGGACTTTTGTGTTTTCAAAAGAGCTGATCATGATGGGTTCATGTTGTCGATTGAAAAACCAAACCACCTTGCCAAACATAATATTATTAATTTTAGTTATTTTAGCAATAGTAACCGCTAGGATTGTTATGCACTGTAGGTCTACCGAATTTCCAGTTGCCAAGAACATCGACATATGATATATTATTGTAGTTACTACAAATAAGAACAATACCATGATTTATACGTTGCTAATAGTAATTATTATGTATAATGTTACAAGCTGATTACCTATACTATGCATAATTATATATTGTCTGGCTCCTTGTTGTTGTGATTGCTTGTTAATAATTACTTAGTGTAAAGTGTACTTTTGTTCTGTTCAAATACATGCAATAAAACAATTAAAATATGTTATTTTCTTAGTCTGTAAGTTAACCAAAGGTTCCAATGATGCGTAAATAAAAAATCAACAATTCATTTGTTTTATCGGTAAATTTGAGTAACAAAAATGAATAAAAATGAATAATTTGCATATATTTTATTTACAAGATATAGTAAATATATGTAAATATAATATTAATTAGCTAAATAATAGCAGTTAATGTATTATTTAATTAATTTAAGTAATCATTTATTTAACTAATTAATTTGATCACCTATGTATTTTAATAGCCTCTGAGTATATATGGCGCTATGCAAAACTTACAGCAACCGTTGCGATTTGACCGACTTTCAAATTGTATCTGCTTGACTTTGAAAACAGCATACACACATCTTGGACCGATCCAGAGGGTCCTTCAGCTGCCCGGGGGCCAGGCAACCTCCTTTACTTCAGGCGGATTTGTTTTCATTAAGTCAAAATTAGTTGTCGAGACACCATAAGATGGCACCTTCCTGCACATTCTGATGAGGACTCTCTAACACGCAAACTCGGGACATTGACACCAGTACTGACACATGTCCCCCAGTCATTCTGATTTGCTCCCTCCGCATCATGCCTAACTTAACATCGTAAAATCATTGCAAATAGATTTTTGTTACTATACATTTTTGTATTGAATTTCCATTTGGTCAGCAGATGTTTGCAAACAAATGTGAGAAGCAATCACAGTAGTAAAGACAATTATTCTGTTAGTTTATGTTCTAGTTAGTTTATAAATTGTTTCAGGGGCATAGCCCAAAACCATGACTTTTGTTTCGCTTAAAAAAAGCAAAGTTAAAAAACAATTAAGAAGTAGGTCAAAAAGAAAGGAATGTATCAGCAACAATAAAGTACTTAGATATGCATGAATAATGTTACCTTTCATTTGGTGACTCATATTGAAGTCTTGTGATACCTGAGAGTATCGCTTCTGTGCAGATAGCCATTTTCTGCAATTACAAGTACAATTCTGAAATTGTGGTTAGTACTTCTTGTTATTGTGTTAATTTGCAATGGATTCAAAAGTTCAACAGTGGCTATACATCTGTTCATGTGCCCACTGCCCGCATGTGCATATTATGTGAGCCAACCCTTCTCATCAGTATAATGTGCTCCCGAATGGTTAGGACATGAACGTCCCCACGAACAGCTGCACATGTTTCACCTTGAAGGTAAGGTAATTAATGGCAGACACAACATATACATTTGACTGAGTGATGTTTCACCTCTTTTCTTTGGCTTGCTCATCACACTTCTGAGAATTAGAATGATGAACAACAAAGGCAGGTTTTGGCACAAATTCACTCTCGTTGCTGTGTGTATATGTGCATTTGAACCACGCCTAATAACAATTCTATATACAAGTCCCTTCGAGTGCATGCTGAACTTCACTTTTAGCAGTAATGAATTCTTCGGTGAACAGTGGGATCCAACATATAGCTTACATTGATCTAAACACGTTTGCATAGCCGATTGTTATGCACATTGTATGGCAATGAACACACTATAATGTTCGCCATATTATAGTTGAGTCTTAATATTTTTATTTACTCCAGATTCGCGTCATTGACACTTTTATGCTGATCTTTCATCTAGATATTATCTGTGTTCGAAGTTTTATATTTTCTACCAATTATTAATGTTCACTTTCTTAATACTCCTGTCCAAGCAATTGTGTTATGTTAGCTACACACATCTTAGTAATTTGCATTATTTTGTTACACAATTTGTCGTACCTGCTTCAATGCATTGAGTGTCATTTCGTGTACGGTTAAGAAATAGACCAAATTAGCCATGCAGACTTCTGGAGCAATTTGTTTTGATACAATCATTGCATCAATGTGCCGAATGTCCATGGCTGCCATCAATGTCCGCTGTAGCAACTGATCGACTTGAAATAATGGCAGGAGACGACTCAGTAGGAAGTCAACGTCTCTGTAATTATTACAAAAATCAAATATGTGTAATAAATTCCTGGAATATTACTCATCTTGTCATATGACAAGTGCATAAATTTACCTTCTCAGTTCACGTCCGTGACAATGAATTCAGGTGAACCTAACAAAGATAAATACATATCCGTGTACTTACCATAACTCTGATATCACCTTATTATAATAACAGTGTGAATTAGCACATAAATCCTAATTTCTTACCAACCGTCTACATTTGAACCACACATTTTCCATGATAACTTTAAGGTGACGACTGGGTGTGGTAATTATGTCAAACCCATGTCTGATAGCATGGTTTTCAAATCCAACAATATTTCTGACCATTTGCCATTTCCACGATAATCACTATACATAATAGCATGGCAAAGAATACCTGACAAACTTACACTTCCTTGTGTTTTAGCCTTGCTTTGAACTCTGCAATCAAGCACTGACTGCTTTTTCTGCTGAAATGCTGCAGACCCCACCATTCGTCAGACATGTGATTGGCTCCTAGCTGGTCATGTATGGACTGGAAGGGCTTAGAACAGCCACTGAGGAAATGATGCAGAGGGACAGCAAGAAGCCAGTGAGCCAAATGGTATTTGTTGATGCACGTGGACATGAATGTGAACAATGCTTCAGATAATCCCCTGAAAAGTAACAACAGCAAGGTTACAAAGTACATATGCTAGTAAACATCACAAAGAAGTTCCTTAAAATCATGGACATGTGTATGATGGGCGTTTTCACCATAAATAGAACTGTTTCCTAGTGTACCTGTATTCATTCAAAAACATTTTATTATTTTCCTTTGAAATATGAATTTGAAATGTAGTCAAGACGTTAACATGACACACAGCATTTGTGTTAATATTCCTACCACCTATTACCATGCAAAGATGATATTTTTTCAAAAGGAAGAGCTTTGCAATGTTTACAAAAAACTCAATGGATGTCGATTACACTCAGTGTCAAGTGCATTTAATACGTTTAGCGGGTGTGGTATAGACAACACACTGTTTTTTTTATAGAAACTGAGACCCCAAAAAGTCAAGCAGTGTCGAGACAAAAAACCATACCCAAGTAATACATATGAATAATGTATATCAGAAAAAAACATACACCAGAAGCGATTCTTAAACACCATATGTTGTGTAACTAAATGGGTAGGATTAAACGAAACATCTATAAAACTGTTGTAAGTATACCAAACGTCACGGAACAATTCTTGTAATACTGGTAGAAAGTTATATACAAATATATTGTTCATAATTAATTTAATAAATATCCTATATATCACATTGTTTTTGTGTGAGTGTAACTGCATATGTTCCTGTACATGAGAACTATTCACATATTTAACATCATATTTTTTGTAGGACCACCTAATTAACCCAAAACTTCAGTATTATTTTTATGTATAGCCTCAGTAAGACAATTTAGTTTTTAAGTGTGTTCGTGCGTGCGTCTGTGCATGTGTTAATGTGTGTTAGCACCATTATATTTATTTTACTATTTTACTAACAGAATAGTTAAAAACTATGCTAACAGCCTATAGTACAAACATTAACACTAAAAAAAATATAACCCCAGGTAATACATTGTTTTAACAAACCAAAAATAGTTTTTAAATACCTTATATTCAGAAATAAGGATTTTAGTATCTAGAATTTCCACAAATGATGTTGATTATTTGGTGCCTTGGCGTGGCCTTGTAATCGTACAACATCTGGCAGAATTCTTTTTTGCATGTTAATAATAAAATGATTCATTTTCCTAAAACAACATTTACAAATTATACATACGACTTGTACGTAGAGAAGTTACTGACAACAACTTCAACGTCATTGTATGTTGTATCTTCTGTTGGCGTTCTCAGAAGCAACGCTTCACAGAGAACCATTGCATCTCCCACAGATAAGCTTTGAACCAGTTTGTACTGAACCATGACAAATATCACAAACATGGCAGCTGACAACCTCGTGGTGGCGTCACTTTGTGATTCTTCATCTGTGTTGAGTCTCATTTGGCCAAGCCGATGAATGTACGACTTTAAGTAGGAAACAAAAACCTGCAACAACAATAAAAATCGCAATTGCAGTACTAAATGCTTCGCACTGAACACACATCACAGTTTGCATTTTATACAAGTTACAAGTGCAACGTGAACCAAGACAACATATAGAAGCAATAGAATGTTGGGGATAAATAGTTGTCTCAAGTCTCAAGTGGTTTACTCCAAACAGCCCAAACTTGGGCTAACGCAGGAGTTTGTGGTGGACTGTGCGCATGCGCTGTGGGTGGTACATTCATCATTAATGTTGCTGAAATGGTTTTTATTTGATAGTTTTATTTATTTTATGTATAGGATGTTTAACGAAATTTTTTAATAGGTTGGTTGTGTGTATGGACACTGTCGCTGCCTTGCCACATGCACACATAGACAGTCTCCATACCCACACCCTGGATAAATTTACGCTGAGCACTGTGTTTTAAAGGCAGTTTAGGTGAGGAGGTGTGGTGAAAGGGAGTTCCATAATAGCTTCTTGAAATGATTTTGGGTTTTTTATGTTGGTAATTTTTGATGGAATCATATTCCATATGCGAATGGCTCTGGGATAAAATGAAAAGACCATTGCATTTATATGACACTTGGGGGCTATGTATTGTCCACGGGTTCGAGAGCGAGTTAGTAGACCTGAAGGGGGGGTGATCTCAATAATGTTGTTTAGAATTTTGTAGAAGGTAGTGGCTTGTTTGATAATGCGCCTTCGTTCGAGGGTTGTTTTTGTTGATTTTGTATATAGGAGCTCCTCAGTTTCAACCTGTTAATAAAAATTACAATATATAAAATACTGCTACTGCGCTAAAATCCTCAGGAAACCCAAACTCGGCAGCTCACCAAAACAAAAGGGGTTAAGCAGTTCCAGTTATAAACAGTTGGATTTGTACGCTGGGGAACTATGGAGGATAAGAAAATTCAAACAAATTGGTCCTTTGTTTATGGCGAAATGTTGTTATATTTTCTAGACTTAAAACTAACAAGGAGTGAGTTCAACAGATTTGGTGCAGCAACTGAAAACGCTCTAGTTCCGACATTTGTCTTAATGCTGGGAACAAAAAGTAGATTAAAATTAGATGATCAAAACTGTCTGGGCTGTCTTGCAAGAGTGAGCAGTGAATGTAAA